>JAMKCH010023976.1:0-41471 GCA_023653785.1 Ophioderma brevispina
TTTCTAAATAAATACACAGATCGACCGGTTGATACTGGAGCTGATACTAAAGTTGATACACACGTGCGCTGATGACATTGATAGACATTTGCTACAGTGATGAGGGTCGGCTTTCTTGCGCTAGATTTTGTGGTGATTTTATCCCGAGACGTAGCTATTTTCGTCTCAGATTTTATCAAGAAATAAACACACTGGTACTCAAGACTCATTTTCCTACTTTTATTATTCAATTAATGGTTTATTTTACTCTTGTTTCCCTTGATTATTTTACTATGTTTTCCTTGTTTATATCACAATTTTTCGTTGATTATTTCTTTCTCTTCTTTTCTTTTGCGTCACTAAAATTTCCCGCGAGTCGGCAGGATTTCCCGGCAATGAGCTTCCCGTCTTGCCGGTTTTTTCCCGCCGTGCCAATGCCCGTCTACTCCTCCCAATGCCCGTCTACTCCTCCCAATGCCCGTCTACTCCCCCCAATGCCCGTCTACTCCTCCCAATGCCCGTCTACTCCTCCCAATGCCCGTCTACTCCTCCCAATGCCCGTCTACTCCTCCAAATGCACGTCTACTCCTCCCAATGCCCATCTACCCCTCCCCAATGCCCATCAACCCAACCATAAATCAATTGCTATAATCACCAAACTCAGTCAGAGGAACCACTGACCCAAGGCCCATATGGGGTGTTCACAGATTTGGGTCAAAGGTCTTGTGGGCCGATTAAAGGGACATTTATTTGAAAAGCTATAAATTCCTTCTTGTGCCATAAATCAATTGCTATATTCACCAAACTTGGTCAGAGGAATCACTGACCCAAGACCCATATGGGAGTGTTCACAGATTTGGGTCAAAGGTCACATGGGCCGATTAAAGGGGTATTCTTGGAAAATTTATAAATTCTTTGTGCCACAAATCAATCGCTATAATCACCAGACTGGGTCATCAGAACTGCTGACCAAAGGTCCATAACAATAACCTGCAAAGCTACAGCATCATTAGTGTTCTTGATGTGCTTGTATGAATACCCCGTCTTATGCCTGTATGAATGCTCCTAACCTTGGTCTGCAAGAGCTAGGATTTCTTTCCCTAATACTTCCTTGTATTCACTTCGAAGAAAATCTACTTATATCAGGGTTTAAAATTGATATAGTACACTTTTAAAGTTAGGGATTGGGTTCTACATTTAACGTATATAGCATGGTAACACCAATTTATCAATAATATGTTCCTATACTTTTTAGGTTGTCTGATGCAATCGGAAGACCTTGTGTCAGCGTGATTTGTGTGTCCGTATGTGTGTCGAACATTTAGTATACCATACACCTTTTGGTCTTCAACTTACTGTAGCTTTTTAGTGCAGTGATGGATCAAGTTCATACAACCCTTATACATTGAGACAAGGGGCCTTATGTGGGGGGAACAGATGAGGATGTCAAAGGTCATTCAGGGGCCATATTGCTCAAGTATACACCTTTTGGTTGACACTTCAACTTATTGTAGCTTTTTAGTGCAGTGATGGATCAAGTTCATACTTGGCATGCTTATATATTAAGGCAAGGGTCTTGTGTGGGATAACAGATGAGGTCAAAGGTCATTCAGGGGTCATTTAAGGTCATTATATTGTTTTATGATTTGAGCCATGTGATAGTTTTTACTATCACATGGCTTGAAAATAAAACCGGTTTTGTTGTTTGCTCGTATCCACAAGTCATTGGTAATGGCTTGTGGTGGTGGTGAGATCATGACATAAAACAAATATGGACTGCCTAAATTTGTGCAATAGTAAAATATATCATTCGGTCAAATTTTGACTGTACCATTTCACTCGGCTTCGCCTCATGAAATAGAAAAGTCAAAATATGACCTCATGATATATTTTTTACTATCACAATCTTGGGCGTGCATTCAATATTTGTATAGTAGTATACACCTTTTGGTTGACACTTTTCAACTTAATCTAGCTATTTTGTGCAGTGATGGATCAAGTTCATACTTGGTATGCTTATACATTGAGACATGGGGCCTTATGTGGGGTAGACTTGCTCTTTTGTCCCCTTTCTGAGGTGCCTCCCCAGCAAGGCAAGGCAAAGCCATACATGTGGCTCAACAGACCAATGGTACAGGCTCATCTCCATATGATCATTTGTGTTGAGGCCCCCCCAATCATTCTTTTAACTATTTGGTGATTTTTTTCCTACATTGCAAATAATCACTAATAGTGGCTTTTAAGTTGCAAAATGCAACTTAAAGGTATATTAGTGATCAACCGAGTCAAAATATTGAATTGCAGGAATAGCTTAAAAGAACAAGTCTTTAGAATTATTTATATAAAAAAAGAAAAATTTTTTAACTTTCAAAATTGAACAAAAAGACAACAAGTTGTTCAAAGATTTGATTTATCCATTTAATCTGTGTTGGTTACTAAGTGTCCGTCTATGGACAGTAATTAGCCAAATATATCCGATTTTTTAGGTTGTTTTTGATCTTAAAATTGATGGGATGTCGGATACCTATACTTGTATACAACAGCAGATAGTCTGATTTTTGATGATTTTTTTTATTTTGTTATTTATGTTCGTGATTTAGACAAATGACCGATAGTGCCTTTAACCCGTACCTGGACTGTGCCAGGCAATTCTGGGCCTAGAACCAATGACTGTAGCAAAGCAATAAAGATTGGGCCTGATGAGACATGCTGCAAGAATATTTTGTGGGCAGACCATTATGATATCGGTTACATTTTCATTGAAAAACAGACTTAGGGGGGGGATGCGAGACGTTATGTCTAGAAATTCAGGGTAGGTTCCGACCAAATTGCCTATGTACCTCTCTAGCTGTTAGCAAGGGTTCAGCTTCACTGCGCCTAAACAATGAAACACTGAAGCCAATCTGGGCTACTTCTAGCCCAGGTTCCCAGATATAGAGGTCAAGATTTAACCCTTTATTTTAGCTACAGATTTACATGCAGAAACACATCCATTTTGCCAAAAAAAACTGTCCATGCCCAGCATTTTAAAAATATAGTCTATATTTAATAGACTTTTCAAATGAAAATCGGAAACATTTGGAGCAAAATAAAAACATATGCAAGTGTCCTTATACGGTCTACGAAATTCACAAGCGATTGCCTAGGGATGCGCATGATGCAAAGGTGAGCATTAAGAGGCCAAATCAGATGGTCACATAAGGCGGAAGGAAGGAAATGAAGAGTCCAGGGACCTCTGACATGAGGGATGATTAAATATGTGTAAATTGGCTAGCAAATGAATGAATGAAGAATGATGACATTGACACCAAACACATGGTTATTTGTAGTTTGTAAAAAGGTGTAAGAAAGGGGTTGGGCCAGACTCAACCAGATATAATGCTGCTTTAATGGCGATCGCCACACCTATCTACAGCGAGTCTGTTAACTTCCCCGAACTGGATAATGCCGGTACCCATTATGACACCTGGTAGTGGTTGTTAGAGAGGAGTAAGTTGAGGAGTAAAGCACCTTACTCAAGGACGTAACACACATGGCCCCACGGGGCGCGAACCACAAACTTTGGCTGTGCGGGCCGAGCGCTGATTCCACTGGACACATCTGTGCCCTTTCATTTGTAGTTTAGGTACTGTTAAAACTGGTATGTATGCATATTCTTAGAACTCATACATGGATGAGGTTAAATCAAAAATGGCTCAACATAGCATTGTGTGTTAATTAATGTGCTTGAACATATCAGGGCTGTTAATCAAAGGAGAAAACATTCCTCTGGGGCCTTTACAATTTCACTGGGGTAATGAGAAAAATAGGAAATTTCTTCTGGCAAAATCATCTTTGATGGGGTAATGTGGGAGGACAAGATAGGTTGAGGGTCACCCACCTTTTAAAATAGTCTAGCTGTATAGTAGAAGCAAAGGATGTGTAGCAAATTGACCCACAGTGTGTGTGAGCTGGTGTGGTCGACACACTTGGCGATGTGTTGTTATAATGTCAATAGAAAATTTTCCAGTGCTTAAAATTCATGGGGTAAGATCAAGTTTGATGAGGTAAAGTGCAGGTAAAGTGTGTGTGGGGGGGGGGGGGCAAGGTTGTAGTTCAGTCACCTAATACTTTGTAATGATAAATGAAATTCTTTCTATTACCTGCACTGATTACCATCGGGCATACCATAAACGTGATGCTTGTCCAAACACCGTATGGCATAATAGGCATTGTATAAACCATCCAGTAGACAACCAGCTGATTTGAATTCAACTGTTACATGAAAAAAAAGGATAACACAAGTTAGTATTCAGAGTAACAACTGAGTCAAACCAATTAAGTATGCCTGTACTGTTTTTTAAAAAACACGTTCATTTTGAGGGTATTGGAGGGGAAAATAGGGAATCATCACGGAAGACACGCGACAATAAGGTGCCGGTCGGGCGGGCCGCGCGGTCGCCTAATGATACGGGGCGGCATTGTCGGGTTCTGTGGGAGCGGCGTCGGCGTCCACTCACGAGTGCGGTCACCAAAGTCGGGCGTTGCCAAGTATGCTGCAGGCGGGGCGGCTCGGGTGGCTTCGTCGGTCGCGCGGCTGGTTACGTTGACCATTTGATGGGAGAAAGTGGGGGCGGGGGCGGCGGGTTCCCCCGCAGCGGGGGGAGGGCGGGGGTGCTTTCCCGGGTGGGGGCGCGTGGGGCAGGAGGTGCGGTGCGCTTTTCTGCAAGTGGGGGCGCGGTTGAACGGCGGGGGGGGGGGTGGGGGGGGCGTAGAGGGGGTGGGGGGGGGGGGGGGGGGGGGGGAGGGGGGGGGGGGGGGGGGGGGGGGGGGGGGGGGGGGGGGGGGGGGTGGGTGGTAGGGGGGGGGGGTTTTTTTTTTTTTTTTGTAAATTATAATAATTTATTTGAATTACCATACATAAATACAATAAATAAAAAATACTTGACAAGTTGAAACTTGCAATCCCCCTTGCTCTTGGCTTTAAGAATTGAAATTGGAGGCTTGTTTGGTAATCAAATGTTGACTAAAACTCACCAGTTTCATGAAACATACAAACCATTTTAAGTTATCTGACATTGGATGATCCCAAGGACCTTTGAAACTGACTTCAATATTTCCAGCAACTGTGAATGTTGACCACGCCCCACAAAGTTTCATGACCATCCAAGCATTTTGAGTGATTAGAAACTTGCTTCTGACATGGAGATGACAAAAGATTTGACCTGGTAATGGAAAGGACCTTGAAAATTTTTGGTAGAAAATATTGATTACACCCACCAGCTTTCATAACCATACAAGGCGGTCGTTCTCGAAACCAAAGTCTCACCTGCCTTCGCGCATAGCTGTTGTAGACAAGAGTCAGAACAAAAGGTTGCACAATTGTATGGTACAGGGGTGTTCCCAAAAAAAGTGTGCAAGGATTACAGTGGAGGATTGGCAGATACCTACCCTCCCCAAAACCCCTCTGCCCTCCCCAACACCTGCTTTTGCAATGTTGCAATGTTTTTGCTGCAAAACGGAAAATGTATGACACAAAAATGTGTGTGCTGCTGTAAATGCGGGAATTTAAATATAAATTTGGTGAAATTTTGCAAAAAAATGCAGGTCATTGCCAAGGCAACACCACTACCACACCCCCACCCGCCTCCCCAACAACCCCTTCCCACTCCTCTAACCAATCAACCCTCTCCCTTCCCCAACACCCTATACCTTCCCCAACACCCCACCTGCTCAATGTAAAACACACATTAGGTATATCCAATGTAATGTTTCAGTGTGGATACAGCAATTAAGCATAATAGATTCAATTGCATCACAAAATGCCCCTTTAATTGGCCTACATGCACTTTGACCTCACTACTATGATTCACACGAAAGATGTATGGCAGACTAGTCTTTCATGTGCAAAAGGAAAGGAATTTTGCCCATCCAATGTACTGTTTCCGAGATACAGTAATTACGCATTTAATTAGCTCATTGATACCTAGGCCGCACATACCACATACTTCAAATTGGCCATAAAGATACGAGCACCATGATAGGCTTTAATGGAGTGAAGGAAATTTGAGTATCGATTGTACAGTTTCATAATTTATGCAATTAACGATGATTTTTCATTTTAATTAGCTCATTCGCACACTTAATTTGCCCGAAAATAGCCCAAAATCTAATCAGTCGAGAACTTCCAGCCCGCTCCCCGTCCACCAAAATTACTCATTATACACCTTACGGAATCCAGAAAACTTCTGTACACTAGCCTTGCGGAAAATTTCATAAATTATTGCATATTAGATACTTTAATAGGTTGAAAACTTGTGGACCCGCTTCCTTCCACCCAAGTTACATCATCGTGGACTAAGGAAATCCAGATAAGATAAATCCGTCCACAGCAGTGGTAAAACGGACAGCGGAAAGACAGACAGAATTGAAACGGGACGGACGGAGGACCGCAGACAAGACAGACAGAAAATTATGTATAAGTCTCGTCCGAACAAAGTTCAGGCGAGACAAAAACCATGTGTAGTGATTTGACCTTGGATGACCCCATAGAACCTTGAAATGACCTGCAAAAATTTTCAGCATTGAATGTTGTCCACACCCATCAAGTTTCATCATCCTACCACAATTTGACAAATTTGACAAATGCTGCGCCTATAAACCAAGTTTGGTTTAAATGATCCATCGAAGTATGCCGATATTACAGGCAAATGTTAACCCTTTTTCACAACAACAGACATCAACAACAGACAACAACAGTGGACAAAGTGATCCCTGTGTCTTCTTGCCTTAAAGGAGAACCCGTACAACAAATAATATTATACAATATACTCTATAAAATAATTATTGACCACATATCGAGTGGTTTCATCTAAAAACGGAATTATATTAAGCATAACAGTGAATTAAAACCGTCTAGTCTGACCATGTGCTATTTAAAATTCGCGCTATTGTATAACGTGTTATGCGATACCGCCAGCACGTTTGTGTCATACACACCATAGGAAATGCACATTATGAAAGCGTCACATGTGAAGGTGTATGACGCTACTGTGCCGTCCGTATCCCATAATACGTATACATATCCCATATACACTGGCACGAATTTCAAATAGCGCATGGTCAGACAAAATGTTTAAATTCATTTTTATAAATTCCGTTTTTCCATGAAACCACTCGATATGTGTTCAATAATTATTTTTATAACGTATATTGTATAATTTATTCTTAGTACGGTTCTCCTTTAAGGCAGGCAACAAAAAATTAGGATTACTGCTGCAAAAGGAGATTGCAAGGAAGGAGCCCAAGGTGCTTTTCTTTCCTAGTATGATACATAATGAAAACAGATATGGTACTACATGTAAAAACATTTTTGTTTAAATTAAGAGTCCCAAAAGGATTAAAACTCAACAAAGATGGCATGCAAAATTAAGACCGGAGATACTGCTTACACAATAATTTGAAAGTAAAATAAGTGACAGTTTGTTGAATGAAGAGAAATATAGGAAGCCCATTCCAAAGCCCGGGGAAGGCAACAAACACCAAATTCAAGAAAGCATTAGTGTATGAAGTCCTGCAGTGAAAAAATCATCTTTATGAACAATAGAAGGGGGAAAATATTGAAGAAAGAAAGAAGGACCCTTACCATTGACTAGTTTGAAACAGAAAGCCAACCTGAGCAATTTGAAAAGATCACAAACCTTCAACATCTTTTGTGAATCCACAAGTTCATCTTCTTGGCAGTTCCATAATATGTCAACTAAATTTAAAATGGTCCAAAATTTAAAATCATCCAAACAACTTGATTTATGTTTCTTATCAAAGGTAATATTAGGCAGTTTGATTAACAAGTACTGAAATTTCACTGAATAATCACATTTTTGTTAATATGAATTAAACAAGGCAGTTCTCAAACTAAAAGTCTTGCCTGCTTTCAAACAAATGGCTAAATTTGGTGAAAAAATATAATTTATCATTTTTATGGATTTTTCATTTTTCAAATGTCATGGAATTTACATTGATGGAAACTTTGCATAGTTATTGTAAGAAGAAATATTCTTCTGGATATAAAAAGCTTTTTTTTTCAATGGAAAAAGTGAAATTTAAAGTGGAAATGCACTTTTTACCAAAAACCTTAATTTTTACACAAAAATTCTCAAAATGTGTATTTTGCCTGTAGAAGACACATTTGACAAGCTATTGATGTAATTTTGGTGTCAAATGAAAGGTAATTCATTATTTATGATGATTATACTGTTGAGTGCACATCCATCACAAATATGGGCAAAAAGGGCTAAATTTGGTGAAAAATCCTGTTTTTTATAATTTTATGGATTTTTTTGTTTTTCAAATGTCATTGAATGGATTTTATTGATTGAAACCTAAATTTGAGTAGTTATTGTAAGAAGAAATATTCTTCTGAATATAAAAAGCCCTTTTCTCAATGGAAGAAAGTGAAATTTAATGTTGGAAATGTATTTTTTTACAAAAAAACGTTATTTATACAAGAAATCTCAAAATGTTTATTTTGCCCGTAGAAGATGCATTTATAACAAGCCATTGATGTATTTTTGGTGTCAAATGAAAAAAAGGAAAAGTTACACATAGCTTGTTTGAATTGATCTCGAAATTTACAAACATGCACGCCAGCTTAGAGACAAACTATTTTTGGGGGCCTTAACTGGGAGTACATGTAACAGTAAGCCAAATTTTGACCGAAAAGCTTTGTATATACATAAAGTTGGACTTACCTATCCATTCCTAAGTATTCTTCATATAAATGTGTGACTTTTTTCTCTCCTTCATTAGTCAAACTATAATAATCTACATTGGAATATTTTTTAGAAAATTTGGTTGCAAAGTTGTCTTTAATTCTCTTGTGCTTTGGATTTTCCATGCCCCAAATGACCATCTGAAAACAAAACAAAAACAATTTGCATAAAGAACATACATTTACAAACATTTTACCATTAAACACATATAATTCAAATTTGTACTGTATCCTAAAAATGGAGTCAATAACTCAAGTGCCAATAACTTTCAGGAAGATGTAATATCTTCATTTTCTTCAAGTTGGAAAGTGTATTTAGTTCACCTTACTTTGTGAGAATTTCACATTTCAAATCCGATATTAAGCTTTTGAGATATGGTGAGTTGAAGTGAGTTATGACAGATACCGTTTTTTTAACCATCCACATGACCTTTAGCAGTGGCGTACCGAAGCAGTCGATCCAGAGGGGGGCAAAATTTCCAAGTCGTCCCGCCAGAGGGGCAAAATTTGTATGTCGTCCCGGTGAATTGCTTCAATGAATTTGACGAAATGCGCGCGCAGCTTGCAAAAATCGCAAAATTTACTTTAATTTTGCCCAAATTGAGGCTGAAATTGATCAAGAGAGGTGAAAATGCAAATTTTGGTCCAAAATGCAAATTTTGGTCCATATCGTCCCGCTTTTTCGAGCCAGAGGGGGCACCTTGCCCCCCCCTGCCCCCCCCCGGTCGGTACGCCACTGACCTTTAGGCGATACGAACAGCAGCTCGGAAGACATTCCCAAGTGCCTTTTTACCTACAATTTTTTCCATGCCACCGAGAACATCTCATAGCAATAACATGTAATCATAGTTCCGCACAACAAACATTCCTTATAGATTATCAAGAGCTGCGCTTAAATCTTGTGGGGTAAATTTCTAACAGAGAGCGTATGAACGATCCAGAAATGATTCTCGATTGCTGATGTGCACCTTTTCTAAACAGTATTTTCAATATTTCTTCCTCATCTTGAGAATGTCTTGAAACCAGCCAGAAAACTAGTATCAACTGTAGGGCATTTATAACGTATGACTGAGCAAACAGGAATTGAGTGTAACATCCGCCAGCAGCATCATTAAATAATCAAAGCATCAATGATGCAGTTGCCTATAAAGTGATGTCATTCAAAGAAAACAACATTCTTTACAACACCTTTATATTATTTACAATAGAAAATGGCACATTCATACCATGGCACATCAGTAATACCAAAGCAGATAGATGCAATTAATTTTGACAGACCCCACCATTGCTGCTCTTTTTAATTAGGAAATTGTGCAATTTGGTCACATCCAGGGCACATCAACAACCACAAAATTCCAGAGAATTGCTTCAAAACTACCCCCCCCCAAATATACACAACTATAGGCCCCACATACTGACACATTCACCCTTGTGAAAGTATCGACTTTCATGCCTTGTCCACTAAAATGAAAAATTGAAATGACCATATGGGTGGCATGCCACCAGAATTTCTGCAAGTAAAAAAAGAAGAAAAAAAGGAGAAATAGTAAATACATTTCCCAACCACCTCTGCTAAGGCTTTGATCACTGAAAATTCCAAGCCAAGGCAACAGCTATGACAGGGGTGTCCAACCTGCGGCCTGCAGGCAATTTGCGGCCCGCCAAGAGCTCATATGCGGCCCGCGAGGTACTTCCCAGAAAAAAATCAAATGCATAATTATCTGAAATAATAGATTTTTAAAAAATGTCATTTGAATTATTTCAATTTCCTCAATCTGAAACCGAATTTCTCTAAAATTTTTGGAAAATTAGTCCAATTTCCTCAAAGTGAGCCATTTCTTTCCAAATTTGCTAAAGAGATCAACATTTCTTGGGGAAAATGGACAATTTGTGTTAAATTTGGCCCAAAATCTGCATCTCTGGTGTAGCTATGAGTCCCATTCGGCAAAAATGGGTAGATATGAATCCTACTTCCAAACTCTCGTAGGCACGTCACAAAGCAAACTTGAGCCCCCATTACTTGCTCGCGGCCTGCGGTAGTCATGGATTCAACAAATGCGGCCCCTGAGTCAAAAAGTTTGGACACCCCTGAGCTATGATAACATCTTGCTACTCCAACATCCAGTTCAGTCCCCACCCTGCGGATATTTTTATTTATTTGGGAATGGGCTAGAAAAGACCCCGGAATCGAAATGACATGATAAAGTAAACCCTGGGCCCGTCTCTGGCCTGAAGTGAATGAGATAATTCGCCCATTTCATCACGCAAATACAAAATAACGCTATGGAAAATATGCGTATCATTCACATGTATAAAAGGTTCTGAAACCTTTGCCGTTTCGGGAAGGCAATTATAATCTATCTTACTCAATGAATAGCTGAAACTACAATCTACTTCATTCACACATGACACAAAATTTTAATAAGTTCTGGGATATTGATTTAGATTGATTTTTTTTTACTAATCTGAGCTTTATAAACCGAAAGCATGGACAAAGTAACATGTTCAGTCTGAATGAATATGTGTTGGCCTGTTGTTTTCCTCACTCTTTGAGGTTGTCTACACCCATACGGTGACCTGTTAGAATGAACTGTACTATGAAGAGGAACCTGTACTTCCTACTTAGGCTATTCAAGTCTCTTACATGAAATGAAGTTTGCAATTCTGTACTAATGAGTTTATTAGATAAATGCCCAACTATCCACATGTTCAATTGTGCCACAATTATAATCAAGTAGCCTCCCTTAGCTCGGCATCAGATTTTCGGCAAAATCACTTCGTTTTTTTAGGATACATATTTCTCTCAAATTGCACTAAATCGGTTGTAGACCACCTACCGAGAACATTTGGAAGGCTTTTGAACAAATAAGTACAAAAGAAACCATAGACCTTGTTTTGAACTTTGCCTGCTATCGTAATCGTCCGCATAGAAAACCACGCTTTGAATTTCTGTCGTGCACGACAGAAAATACTAAATCATCATCTTATTACATAAAGAAGGCGTATTAGGCTTATTCACTTCAGATTTGATCTAATGCATTGGTAAGCATTCCAAATATGCAAAAATCTAGGTTCGAAAAAAATTGGGGGCGCTTCTTTCTGGAAAAGTCCTCATGTCTAGAGTTAAGTCTTTAACATCATCCCCAAAGGGCCAAGTTAAACACACAATGTAATATAAATACAGCCTGTGATTCACCCTCTGCAGGGCCCTCTGGTGCATTGATAAATCATCTCATTTCTACCTGCATGCATTGGTAAAACCAATTGCAAACAGACTGTGAAGGTTATGTATTTTCTAGTGTAAATATGACTGCTAAATACGAAGTGACACATGTGGACATCACAATATCGAGACTTGAGACAATAATAGCTACCAGTAACAGAGGAGGAATTTGTATGGTTTGAAGATCGAGGTGCACTAGTGACACGATCGTCGCTGTTAAAGGTTTTTACAAAATAGCTGATGATGATAGGGAGACTTTAGAAGTTTGATTTTTTTAAAAATATTAAAAAAAAAAAAAAAAAAACATAAACATTCAAAGAATACTTGCAAAATAAAATCAAGTGAACTAGGAGACTGTAGTGTATGTGTACATTGTACAGCACTTAAGAATGTTGTATGGTTTTGAGTACTTGGAAATGTTATAGTAGGGGGGAAATTGAAAAATCTCGGGTACTTGTGGTGGAAGGTCTTCCCAGGGCATTGTATCTCGGGAGCGGTACCAAAAGCCCCACCCGTAATTACTAGCCCTAGTGACAAAGGTTAGTCTGTTGATCGGCATTAGGTACAATTACTGATCAGTGCATTGACTGTTGTATTTTGACCATACCATAATTATATGTGGTCCAGTGGATCAGCGTGCGGCCCGCACGACCAAAGTTTGTGGGTCGAGCCACGCTGGGTCAATGTGTTGGTCCTTGAGTAAGGCGCTTTACCTCAATTACTGCTCTCTACACAATGGTGTATAAATGGGTACCGGCATTATTCACTGCTGGGAGGGGAAGGTAAACAGACTCGCTGTAGATGAGGGTGCGATCCTCACTACAGCAACATTGTGGATCTGGCCCAATCCCTTCGTAAGAGAGATGGGCACTCTTTTCCTGTGTACACATCAGGTCCGTCCCCTTTACCTTTACCTTCATTCTCACGGGCCAAGCGGGCCCGTATTGCAGTTTTTAGGGGGCCCGCATTGATTTTCACAGGCTGTGGGCCAGAGGCCCATTTATTTTCAACAGAACAGGCCCATAACCAGGGGACAGGATGGTTGGGAGGGGGGATGCCCCCAATTAAAAAAAATAACGTCGCGGTTCTCGACCGCTAAATCCCCCTGGCGGAGCGGTTTACAAATTTTTAAGTAGTCAGCTGCAAATACCCCCCTGAACCCATAAAATCCCCTTAATACACCAACAACCCCCTCTTTAAAAACTGGGAACCCCCCTTTAAACGCGTGACAACCCACATTAAACCACAACAAGCCCCCTTAAGCCCAGACAACCCCTTTAAAACCCGACCAATGCCTTTAAACCTGGACAACCCACCTAAAACCCCAACAATCCCCCTTAAGCCCAGACAAACCCCCATAAAACCGGGAAACCCATGGCAAGTCCGCGCAATGCATACGCAAATGCGCGCATAAGGCATGCGCGTGCATGTGTGCACGTTCTGTTGCATGTATACGCGTATTATGTGCCCCAAAACCCTAACACCCAACCAACCCCCCTTTACACCTGGACAACCCCCCCTTTTTAAACTTGTGCAAACCCACCTTAAACCACAAAAAGCCCCCTTAAGCCAGCAACCCCCCCTTAATACTCGGACAACCCTTTTTAAACCCGGACAAGCCACCTTAAACCCCAACAATCTCCCATAAGTCCAGACAACCCCCCTTAAAACCCAACAACCACCTTGTAAACAAGACAACCCACTTAAAACCCCAACAACCCCCCTTAAACCCGGACAAACCCCCCTTAAACTGGACAACCCCCCTTAAACTCCGTGCAACCCACCTAAACACAACAAGCCCCTTAGCCCAGACAACCCCCCTTAAACCCGGACAAACCCCTTTAAACCCGGACCACCCACCTAAACACAAACAATCCCCTTAAGTAGACAACACCCTTAAACCCGACAACCCACCTTAAACCCAGACAACCCACATTAAACCCCAAAACCCAACCTGAAAACCCCAACAATCCCCATTAAACCCAACAACCCCCCTCTTAAAGATGGAAAACCCCCTTAACCCAGACCAACCCCCCTTAAACATGGACAACCCCCATTTTACCTCGTGCAACCCAACTTAAACCACAACAAGCTCCCTTAAGCCCAGACAAAACCCACCTTAAACCCAACAATCCATCTAAACCCAAAAAAAAATCAACCCCCTTAACCGGCGGTGCAACCCCCTTAAAACCGGGACAACCCCCCTAAACCAGGACAACCCCTTTAAACCCAGACAACACCTTAAACCCCACAATCCCCCTTAACCCAACAACCCCCCCACTTTAAAGTGGACACCCCCCCTAAGTGGACAACCCCCTTTTTATTAAACCCGGACAACCCCCTTTAAACGGACAACCCACTGAACCTAATCAGCAGCGAGGGAGTACAGGATTCACCACTACCTACATATCAAGTTTCAACAAAAACGGACTTATGGATCTTCAGTAGTTTGTTCACAAGCTTTTTGGGTAATAATACCCCAAAATAACTCATTAATTATGCAATTAGGACCCTAATGGGCATAGCACGCCCAATAATCTATCAGATTGAAGGGCATTGGGCGTCCGATCCCACCCCACCAAGTCACATCACCATAACCCTTTATGGGTCTCATGTTATCGCGGTCAAAGATTGTTGGTAAAAATACCCAAATTAACTCATTAATTATGCCAAATTAGGTACCTAATTCAGCATATGACACGCCCATAATCTAATCAGATTGAAGGGCATGGCAGGTCCGATCCCACCCACCAAGTTACATCACATAACCCTTATGGGTCTCATTTTCGCTTTCACACGATTGTGGTGGACGCCGCCCCGACGACCGACACCGACGCCGCCGCCGCCGCCGACGCCTTCTTGAATGATAGCATTAATCCCCCTTCTGTTTTCAAGCCAGGGGGAGTATAAAAGAGAAGCCTCCAAAAACACCCAAAAAAGAGCTTAAAAAGCCAACCAAAAAATAGATTTAAGATTATAGAGAGCAAAAAATTAGGGGTGTTATGTTTGTTGAAAAAAAAGGTTAAAATTGGATAAAAGACCATTTTTGCCAAATTTTCCCCCCTCCCCCCCCCAGCAATTTTTGGAAAGTCCCTTTTGAAAAAAAATGCCCCTCCCCTATAAAATCCTGGTTTAGGGACCTGGTACCAGCATCAGGAATGGATAGATATAAAATTTTGTTGTAATATGAATCACTGATCTCCACACACTGGATAGGCAATTTCCACACGATCGAATTTGGTGCCACAGCGTCCCTTTGCTTCTACCCCTAACATTCCAAGCAGTTGCCGGCAGGGGGTGGATATCTATTTTTTTTCTGTTCTGGCCAGTCGGGCCAGTGAAATAGGAAACCTAATGGCCCTGCAGTGAACTCCCTGGCCCAACAATTTTCCATGCTAAGGTCATTAATTTCTTGCTTATGCCAAACTTAAAAGGCACTATCAGTGATTTGTTAAATCAGAAAATAAAAAAAAAAATCATCAAAAATCAGATTTCTGCATGTCTGTAACAAGTGCAGGTATCATAACATACCCTGCAAATAATAAGACCAAAAGCAACCTAATAAGGGCAAAATCGGATAATTCAGTTATTACTGTCCGTACAGACACTTATCTACAACACGAAATTCTATCTGTGAACACTGATGTTTTTCTTCCTTTTCTGTTATTTTTTTCAGTTGGAATAAGTAACCTATGAGAATTATATGGACTTATCCTTCACTATTCCTGCAAATTTCAAATATTTTGACGTTTTCGGGTGGATCACTGATAGTGTCTTTAATAATTGGCCTAAATGTCAAAAATACAATATAGGCCCTATATTTGAGCCCTCAGTCCTGAGGAGCACTCAACTTAGGGTTGGGGCGTGCAGCATAAAACGTGAACTGATTTTTTTTTCAAATATATGGACTTGGGAACTGCATTTTAGGTCAAATTAGAGGGTGTGGTGATGATGAACTGGTAAAATTGCATCATGGAGCTAAAATCCTTGAGTTTTGTGGCAAAGTAGGGGAGTCTAAAGAACTGCAAAAGAGGCGCGAACTGGAGTCTTGAACGATGCACATACCCGTACCGCCATTTCAGATCAGTGCCCTGAACACCTCCCCCTCCTCTCCCAGGACCTCAGTATCTGGCATTTATCTGACTTTTTGGCATTTATTTTATACTCAATTTTTTTTCCATCACCAACATTTGTAGTTTGTACACAGTACAAAATTTTAATTGATGTGAACAAAATTACTCCTCATGTACTATAAAACATAATTATTTGCTCAGTCTTCAGTTGTCAATTTGGGAGATAGCTTGAGATAACCTCCGGTCCGTTTCTTTTCATACTTGCTTCTTTGCATCTTTTATTACTAAGAACATACTAATTCTGTTTCTTGTAGGGCCCGGTCCACTGCAAAATTTGGCTTAATTTCTGCTGAATTCTGCAGTTAAAATGCTGCGAAGCAGCGTGATATGTGCGTTGTTATGAAATTATGTCATAGAGTGAGATCATACTTTTCGTGAACAGCACTGATGAACGTAGCCTAGGGACCTACTGGCCCTCGCAGGGATAATTCACAAGGAGTACGTAAAACTGGAGTTTATTACAAGACCTACCAAACCTACATTTCTGAAAATTCAACTGGCCCGATGGGCCAGCTCAGTTGAATTCTTACTGGCCCGACATGAATTTCACTGGCTGCGGGCTAGCGGACCAGTGCTAAATCGAGCCCTGTTGCACGGGTTTCTATGGGATGAGTATACATGTATGCCTTTATAAAGTACTTTCCTGGTCAATATGTATAAGCTTTATCAAGCGTTTGCAATTTCACATTTTGTTTGAACATATCGTGTTGTTCCTAATAAACGCCCCTGCTCTAATAAACGCCCCCCCAGCGATTTTTGGATAAAACAATTCAAGAAAAATGAGTTAAGCTTACCTAAATCACATGATTTAATGGCCGGGACTGTCGTAATTTGTATCATAATCGCTGTTGTGCACAGTTGTAATAGTTTAATTAGTATGGAACTTTGACCTCGGGAGGTGCGAAAACAGCGTCCCCCTGCTCGTTCATTTGTATTATTGGTAATCAGCGAAAATAGACGCGTGTAAGGTGATTTTTGCAGGATTTTTGACTGTAATAAACGCCCTCCCTTTTGAAAACTGATGCACTGCCCCCGGGGCGTTTATTAGGAACAATACGGTACCCGCCCATACTCTTAAAATCAAACCAATAATTGACAAATCTTGACATATGCACAAATGATTGCCCTTGATTGCATAATGCTCTTTAATTGACGCATTCCTTTGTACAGTGATCGATCGGTTTCTTGGGTAGAGCAAAATGACTGCCGTGCAATTTTCAGTTTCCTCACGTTCGAGCGGCGATAGCCTATGCAGTGTGTAGAGATCAGTGATATAATCCCTTCATGATCAAACCTATGCTTCATATTGAAACATAAGCAAATTTAAATTCACCTTTACTTTCACGTTTGAGGCATTTCTTTAGCTAAATACTGTAAGTAAGAACTTTAGTGTCTGATTTAACTAATTCACTGTACATGATCCAATATACGGATATCTCTCTGTGTGCCTTAACCTCTTATTTAAGTCACATAATGCAATAGGGGCTTTTTAGATGTATATATCACTATTAGAAGCTCTATTTACAAACCTTTTTAAACTTGGCTTTCCCTTCCATAAGATGCTCTTTCATGAATTCAAGGGACCGAAAGCAAACGATGCGAATATCAGTCCTGGCTCCCACATCCTTCTCATACCTAATTGTTGGAGCATTGTTCATGCGGATCACACATGTAGCATTATCAATTTCCTTGCCAGAATTAGAATGAAGCAGCTGTCCAGAGCTGGAGACCAGAGCACATTTGTCACAATGGAAATTAAGTGGCTGCAAAGGATAAATAATAACAAACAGAGCATTGGTATACCAATTTCTATGCAAGGACTTTGTCTTTATACAAGTTGGCCCAAAATGTTAAACACATTAAAGGGCCACGGTCCGATCGCTAATATCCTCATCCCCAGAACCCCAGATTTTACCAGAAGTGGTCAAAATTCTGAAGAAGCTATTATTTTTCTCATTTACCCTGTGAAATCTTAGAGCTAAAGGATGTTTGGTTTGGATGTTATGAGCAAAAATGTGCCCCATTTTGGTCAACCACTATTAATTTTACACAGTACTCTATGGGGATTACAAAATCACGTTTTTAGCTCTCAAATCAAAACGGATTGAAATAATGGCACAAAACTTTACAGATGGGATTTAGGGGTGAAGGCCATTCTATCAAGATGAAAACTTATATACTTAAATCGGGTCATCCCCTTTAAACATATAAAACACTCATGGTCAAGTGGTAATCTGAATAGTACATACTTCAAAATGGGTCTTTCTTTCTTGTGATACAAATTTACATGCATCTACACGATTACCTGATTGGCATTCCAGCATCATGTCCAATGTCTTTAAGGGACATTTCGTGTCCCAGCCTCGTTCCCCCCGACTTACCTAAAATATTATTGAGATTTTAATAATCTGAACCGTTAGCTAGTAATCCGTGTGCCCAATCTTACATGCAAATTTGGCCCCGATCTGTAGAAATTCGCCAATTTTGATTTTCTGTCCTACAACGGACAGACAATGACAGCACAGTAGTCTATGGGGAACGTGGGGAACGAGCAATTGCTCATGACACAAAAACCGCAACGGTATCGGGGGATCAGCTCAAATTGGGATAAGCTTCTCAAGGATATATATCGTGATAATGAATAAACAGGAGGGTGATGAACTCACGAAATGCACATTAGGTGTATCTTGGGTCAAGGTTATTGCTGCGTTTACAGCAGTCAAAAATGTTAAAGAGGATGAGGGAGATTTCCATCCAGAAAGAAAGCGCCCCCAATTTGGTCGAACCCCAGTTTTTGGCATATTTTGGAATGTTACCAATGTATTAGATCACGCTGAAATGAACAAGCGAATACCACGGCCTTTATGTAGTAATCGATGATTTGAGTACTTTCTGTCGTGCACGACGAAAGTCAAAGCATGGCGGTTATATGGGATGATTACGATAGCAGGCAGATTCAAAACAAGTTTGCGGTTTCGGTTTTGGTGTACTTGTTTGTTCAATAAGCCTCCGAAACATTCTCGGTTAGGTGGGGGTCTAAAACCAGAATTCCATGAAATTTGGAGAGATTCGTATCCTCAAAAAAAATCTCCTCCTGCACTTTTAAGTTTGATAAAACCGAAACAGGCTCATATGGCAAATTTGTAGACCACAATGAAAGATGAAAAGTTCATTGACTGCTTCATATAACCCTAAATGAACAAGGCAAACTCGGATTTACGCAATGCGTAAAATTATGATCCCGCCGAAGGTCGGCGTCATTAAGGAAGTGACAACGATACTACACCTGCCACCCTATAATATGGTTCAAACCAGACCAATAGCCACCCTATTTTAAACCAATGGTTTAAAAGGACTGTTATTTAGTCAAGCCCAAAATGCACCACTGTGGAAATTTCAGGTCATGTGATCCCACAACAAATCAATTCTTAAGAAACGAAAAAAGAGAAGAAGATATCTCTTTTTGTTTCGCTCTTGCCTTTTTTGCAGTTATAGCCTATTATATGATGCCGTTCAAAGACAACAACATTCCTTGAAAGTACCTTTATATATTATTTACAATAGAAAATTTACACATAACCATAACGCGGCAGAGAGGTGTGAATGCGAGGCAACAAAAACGTCGGGTTGCGCGTACGGTAGGAAAAAATGCTTTAGTTGCATCTGGCGCCCGGTCCACAAAACTAGTTTTGGTGGAAATGACTCTCATTGGCTTTCATTGCATCTGGGCTGTCATACCCGGAAAAAAATGACGCGATGTTTTTCGTGCAACGGGCCTCTTCCCGGGAAATAATGACGCGATGTTTTCGTTGCATCCTGGGCCGTCTTCCGAGGAGGAAATGACGCGAAGGTTTTCGTTGCATCTGGGCGTTATTGACTGGAAATGGTGCGATGCTTGTCACTGCATTTCGGACGGTGTGCCAGCAGGAAAGCCATGCGTTTCTATCAGCGGGGTGACCCTGTACCAAATGCCCATAGACACATTGCGATTCGATGGTGATAGTGTCGAGCACCATTTTCGATAAAGCGATCGGGTTACTTATGCATAAGCGTATTCATGACGTAAACGGAGCATGACGTAGAATAATAGCGCCACGCACGATATGATGTAGGCGTAATTAGGCCACTCAGACTGGCGAAACTATAAGCTACAATTTCATGCAGAGCAGTGTGCAGACGCACCATATTTATTATTTATTACCCTGTTTTATTGCATTTTCACGCGATGTTTCTCGTGGTATCTGGGACGTCTTTCGGTAAAATGACGCGATTCTTTTGACTGCATCTGGGCCGTCTTCGGGAAATGAGCGCTGTTTTAGTTGCATTTGGGCCGTCTTCCGGGGGAAAGGGCGAGATTTTTTCGTTTGCATGGGGGCAGTTTTTGACTTACGCTAATTATTACTGTTGCGGGAAAAACGCCCCGAGAGATGCACTGGAAACGCAACTTTGGATCTAGTGGCCATTATGGGCCGTTTAAAAATAAAAATAGATTGCTGTTCGTGCATTTGGGCCGTCGGCCGGCCAAAAGACCCGAGGTCCTGGTTAGGGTTAATACAATTTGTTTATGCATAAATCAAACCTGGCATGGGATTTTGGCGGGGATCCCCATGTGGCATCACATGACATTATTGAGGGTGAAATTGTCCAAAATGGTGCATTTGTGGGCACTGACCACTCACAATAACACTCTAATAAACACGCACCAATACTTTTGATCATGTAATAAGCTCTCAAATGAATACATTTTCCTCTAAAAAATTGTGATTGATTCCACAAAGTCGTTAGCTGCTATGTAGGCCCTTACTATTATTAATCTTTTGTTTATTTTTGTGTCAAAATCTGTTAACTGTTATCTTTTAATTCTGTAACTCTTAAAGAGTAAACATGCCTGGACAAGTTTGTTTTCAAAAAAACATTCACACAATTGCCAATCCATTTCACACGCACCTCACGTGTTGTTAAAATGAAAGAGGTAGTAGAAATAGGTTCTTTATTTGACCCTTTTCTTTTTTTATATGACAATTAAACTATAGTGTGAAAAGCAATGGCCTATTTATCAATTTGTCTTTAACATTAATTAATTTGCCACATAAATAAGAAACATAATTAAAACACCCACGAAGATGAGTCCTCAAAAAGGACAATCTGCACAAATGATATAGGTTACCGACTTAAATTAGGCTTGAATTTGCATTATCCTGAACACTTTACAATAGGTTACAAATCAAAGATCTACACTCTTTTAATATTCCATCATACGTACTCAGTATAAACATTACTACGAAGTTCACATGATGATGAGAATTATTTTAACAATTGTTTTAATTTACATGAAAATTCCTCTTAGGCCACAGTTAATGTTTTTCAGCTAGTCTTTTTCCAAGCTAAATTAAGGTGACACATCGAGAGATTTTGAAGCACCCAAATATTGTGTCATATCGTAATTCCTATAGATTAGACATCAATAGATTTTACTTTTATTGGCTACAGAAATGTCTAAAAATAGAGGAAAAAGGTTGCTTTTGATTGCTTTAAATTTCAATATAACAAACTCATAGCTTGAATTTCTTATTGACTCCTATACGACATTAGAAATTTTACAATTTTGCTACCAAAGAAACATTTCCAGCTTAACCCTTTCAGATGGTGTTGTTTTAGATGGAAAGCTTTTACATCACTGCAAAAGATCAGTAATTTGATTTTGTTAGAGACAGCCCGAGGTATGTGAAAATCTATCGTGAAACCTTTAAAAGGTTGCTTCTTTGGTTTTATGGTAATGAGTTATTCATTAAAACATGCTATTTGAACAGTCATTACTCACATGAACGAAACACTTCAAACACTTGGCTATTTCGTGCCATCAGCCTCATCCCTTGAACTCTACCCAAAGGAGTTGAGATTTCTACATCATCTGAACCCGTTAGCTAATTGTTGCCTAATCATACTTGCAAATTCGACTACGCTGGAGAGAACAGAAAGAAATTAGCCATTTTGTATTTTCTGTCCGTTCTACAAAAGGACCGCACAATTCTATAACGCAGTGGCCGTTGGCATACAGTGGCCACCGTGTTGCTTATAAACATTTGGTAATAACATAAAACCCGCCTCATCAAAAATCAACTCGGATATCTAATGAACCTAACAAAAATGAGGTGTTAGATCAACAAAGGCACCTTTAATTGATTTGGAGTGGCCCTGCATTACCTGAATGTACCTACTGCACTTGTTAACTATTCAAAGGGTCAATTTAAAATTTTAAGATTTTTTAAGTTTTTCATTTTTTTTAAAAGCCGGTGTTTTAAATATTTATAATGATACCAGAGTATTAATTCACCCCCGAAATATGAACAGCCAAAATTTATTTTATTTTTAGTGTATCATTGCATAGTAAATGGGTTTCAGGGTCATATAATTTAACTAAGTATTATGATGTGAACTCCACATAAATATACCACATTACTCTGGGCGTGGTTTATTTTTTTAAATTATTTTCACTTGACAATTAATTGTAAACTTTTGACAGTTTTACAGTGTATTTAATGTACTGTTTTAACTTACCTGAAACCACAAAATACAGCAAATTTTAAGGGCAATTGACTTTTAAATCAATATTGTTGTTAGGAAAACCTGTTCATTTGCTTGTAATTCCACGAACAGCAAAATATTTTTGCGGTTTAATATTTTAAGTCGTCGAGATTTAATCGGTAAGACATGCTCATGTGGCCCTGAATCACGGGAGAGTTTGTCAATCTGTGTTTGAATCTTGTTACACACACTTTAATGGAAAGTAACTTCAGTAACTTCTTCCTTCTCTTAATTTGTTCCCTTACTTAACACCAGGGTTTGGGGGGTGGGGGTTCTCACCTGTGGTGTGGGTAGGGACTGCCTCCCGCCTCTGGAATTAGGACCATAACTATACCCATGTTATGCCAAAATAGGGGACCATAGCTATACAGAGATGCAAATTTTAGGCCAAATGACCGTTGTTATGGCTATCCTGTATGGTCATGTGTTGAGAATCCCCCCCCCAACTTAGACCTGTGTTTCACTTTCAATAACATGTATTGTCAATTGTCAAAATTTGTTGTGTACATCACTGCAGTTGCAAATGGTGAGATATCATGAACTAAATTATTTCGGAAGTCCATGGTCCAACCTCTTTGGTGGCAATTTACTTGAACAAGGACAATCTCCTGTGTTTTGTCAACGGTTCCACATATGACTGGTGGGTTGAGTAAAGAGTATGGTAAAATGGTCAACTTAATACAAAAGTACTAAAATACACATCAATAGAATGACTAAAGTATACAACGATTACCATCGGACCCTTCAAATTGGCTAATTTTACCCCACTTATATACCAGAACAGGTTTAACATTATCCCATAAAAAAATATGGAAAAACACAACAATTTCACATTCAGTATGTGACAAGCACAAGGTTAGATGTAATCATGCGAGTTCCCAAGAAATAAACAGGGTTGCATTAACCTTGCTTCATAGTAGCGGAGGGTGTTGTTGAAACTAATCATAATTACATTGCAATGTGCCTATAATGTTCTGTACTAAACAATGTCAGTAATTTCGGGCAGTGTAAAGAAGTTTCGGAGCACAAAACCTTCATTATTATTTATTTTAAAGAGTCCCTCACGTACCTAGCGTTTGGTGCAGGACATGGGCTCACCCCTGTAACAGTAAAAGGGCGAGTTTTATGTATTAAAAATGGGATTTTTGTGGGTCACATGCGGATATGCAAGGGCATTTTGGGTGAAATGTACCAAAATGATGCACTTTGGGGGGGGGCTCAACTCTGCTTATTAGGAGGGTGTTCTAAGGAACCACTTATGATTGATGTGAGTGAGTGGTTAGTGAGAGGAATTGGGCTGTTTCAAGGTTAACACAGGCAAGGTTAAAGTTCAAAGCATATTATAGTATTCTGCGATTTTGAACCCTATGGGAACCTTGCATTCGTGAATGTTGAGACTTGCAAACTAAGACTAGCACTATCTTCAGGAGCACTGGGAATGAGTGAAAGTAACTGGTACAAGGCACATGCAACTTTAGACACTGGGGAGGATATTGGTGGGAAAACAATAACACACTACGCTTCGGGCCAAGATACATAAACTATCATTACTAGATAAGCATGAAATTTTTGCAATGGTTGATCGAAAGGCTGCAAATGCAAGCCTATCTAGCCAGCATTGCTAAGCCATGGCTTTCAGTTTCAAAAACAAGCTTGCATCTACATTGTAGGAAACAGACAATTCAGATAATTGTGCTACCAACACAATTAGCCATAATAACCACACATCTAAGGACGAACCCACAAAATTCCCCAATAACGCAAATCTGCTCAGGAACAGAATTTTCAAAAATCCCAAAATAACTTTTAAAGAAAATGTCATTACTTGCCTACCTGCGAGTTTCAAAATTGGACAGACATGAGAGATATGTTTATGAGAGAACATTGGGTTCCTACTATACTTTGCTAGTGGAGCCAATAGGCTATTATAGGCTAAAAACCCGTGAATTGACCCTCATTTTAGGCCGCAAGCTGCTTGTACTTAGGAAGTTTATTTTTTTTGCATGATCATGAAATGTCTTGTGGTTCTTAAACTTCTTGAACACTTTCATCCTTAAGTACTGACATGTGTTTAGTACAGTACAGTATAGGCACATTGCAATGCATTGTGGGATTTATTCAAAATACCCTCTGATTCTGTATGACAGGGGCATGACAGGGGTCACTTGTCAGAATGGGCAATTTCCAAGTTTTGAGGCAAATTTTCCCAGTTGGAGATGATTTTAAGGCAGATTTTCCTGGTTGAAAGTGAAAATTTCATGGTGAGCAGGCAAAACAAGGGCTGACTTAGCACGAATTTCAAGCTTTTTCTTCCCAGTCAAAGCTCTCTGGCAACCCCCCGTAGAACCGTATGAACTAGTTTAGTGAGAAGACTTCATTGAGGGAGTATAAGCCTGATGCAATACATGCAAGGTCAAAATGGTATACTCTTAAGGTTATTAAGCCAGGGAAAAAAGGTTTGTCTCACATAGCCTCGCAGAGGTGTAAACAAATCGCATTTTACCAGTTGTTTTCTAAGGTTTTCAAGAGATTTTTAACTTTTTTAAAATTGGTCAAGGAAAAAAAGACTATCCACACAGCACTATAAAAAAAAATGCATAGCATTTTAGGCTTTTGAGTTACAGGAAGAGAAGACAAACTTTTTTTGGCCTTCCAGTCTTACCTTTTTTGATTTAAACCCCAAATATTCCTTTTGAATTTCAGCAGCTCTTTGTTTCAATAGTCTTGCATGCTCACGGTCTGATATGGTTCCATTTGAAGATATAGTTCTCATTATGCCCAAGGGTCTTGTTTCCTTTTTGTGCTCTTTCTTTGGTATATTTTCTTCAATAAATTTAACAAATGATGCTTGCACATTAGCTTTGAAAGTTTCATCATGGCCTGACTCCTTATCTCGATGGTTGACATAGTAAAGCAGCACTATTATCAGAAGCAGTGTATAGACAAAGAGAATGTAGATGATCGACTGCTTGCACTATTGACAAAAAGATAAAAGAAGGAACTACAACAGCGTTATGTCTAAGTCATCCTATCAAAGTTCAATATACAGAACGTCCAAAAAATACTGTAAGCAAATTAATCAAACTAAAAATTTAAAAAACTGTGCATTTCTGTGACTATTTGACTTATTTTTTTAGCCCAGTTCCTAAGATAAATCCATTTTATTCCATCCAATTTGATGCACCACATCAGAGATATTGTCAAAATGAACACAAAGGATGAAATACAACTTGGGCCAGTTTCACTTGAGGTTCAAAGGATATGTGTGTGTAGCACTTTGTGAGATTAAACTGTTCAAAACAAAGAATATAGTGAGATCAAAGTGAAGTTCATGATGCATTGAACAATCAATAGTATTTTCTAACAGTGAAAGCACCAAAAACAACGGCGAACTCGTATTTTATGCGATGCGTAAAAATATGTCCCGCCCGAATTTCGCGATCATTTGAAGGACACTGAATTGCACACCAACCACTCCTTGAACCCGAGACCAAAGACCACCCATTAACAATGCAAATGTCAGAATGGGAAGGTGGAGTAGAAGATTAGTAAGGCAGTTGAAAGTAATGAGTGCAAGTGGAGTATATGCATGCAGAAATGACGTAGGAATAGCACCTTTAAAGAAATGCAGCTTGATGGTAAGGAATACGCATGACATTTGCATAACTAAAACGCACAGATCACGTTCACACAAAAGATGTATGGCAGAACCGTTCATGATAGCCGAAGGAATTTTGCACATCTGATGTACCGTTTCAGTGAATAGTTTTTCAATTGCGCATATTTAATTAGATCATTTGCATACCTAAACACCTAACTAAACCGCACATATGTTCACACAAAAGATGTATGGCATAAGCATTTCATGTAGTGAAGGAATTTGCATATCAGAGTACTGTTTAAGCGAACATTTATGTGCTATTTAATTAGCTCATGGTCCTAAGCCGCATATACATCGTGCACTTCAAAGTGCGAAACATGCATGCCAAAGTGTACTTCATATGGCAAAAGAATTTGCATATCTGATGTACGGTTTCAGCAATACATTGATTTACGTATTAATTAGCTCATTTGCATTACCTAAGCCGGACATATATCTGTACTTTCCAAAGCGCGAAAAACAATCGCATGCCAAGATATACTTCATGGCAAAGGAATTTTTTGCATACTTATGTACAGTTTCGTGATATATTAATTTGCATATTTAATTAGCTCATGTTCATACCTAAGCCGCCTATATCCCACACTTTCCAATCGCAAGAAGAAACGATGCATGCCAGGATGCACTTCCATGAAGCGCGAAGGAATTTTGTGTGCCCGATATATCGTTTCAAAGATACGCATACCCGGGTTAACATTTTATCATGGGAATTCCAGGGTTAACATTTTTCTCACCGACATACGGACATTACAGACTAATGGACGGAAGGGACGAGCATTTTATAGTCCCAGTTCCAAACTCATTCGGCGGGGAAATTATGTTGTGGGGACAAATTGTGCGGACACGCTCTAATGGGAAGGGCCAAAAAATTTTCCCTTCCCCATTTTTTTTTTCCCATTCCCAACCTACAAGATGCCAGAAGAATCAGTGTTGAAACAAAGAAAACAAAAAATACTTTTTTTTGCAAGAAACTTTGGTGACATCCCCTGGCAAGAATGGCCAGTTGAACATGAACCGCAGATGACCTTTGACCTGGTCCATGACCTTTGACACCTACCACATATGAAGGAACCTTTCAACTTTTCGGAGGAGACGCGGAGAGAGAAAAAAAAACAAAAAAACCGAACCAAACTAAAAACACACACCCTACAGAACATGCACACCCTAGCAATATCCCCTCTGCTTTAAAAGAAAGGATGATGGTTGTCCAAAGACTGTTTTACTTTCAAACGAAGGTTTATTTGTATGGTTTCTATTCTGTGAAACCTGGAGGTAAGGCCGGAGGAGACAAGGAAGTGGAATTGTTTGGAATTCCAATTTGCTAAGCTATGACTTTTATTGGCACTTTAACGCCCCACAGCTTATATTCTTGATTTTAGTGACTGCGAAAGCTGAGAACCATGACTCTTGGAAGTGATTTCATTGGCAAATGTAGTGACATCAGGATGGCCCAATTGGACCAATGGGTTTTTCCAAGTGCTCAGACAATTGGCCATTAATCTTGAACCAGGACCCTCAAATTACTACCAACTAAAAATCTCATGAAAGCTGGAACATTCCTAAAAAGGGCGGTTCTCGAACCACAAGTCTCGCCTGCTTAGCACTTAACTGTAAGACAAAAAGCCAGCACACCAGGAGTGCAACTGTGCGAGTCCAGGGTCGTCCCAAAAAAAGTTGTGCAAGCAGATAAACTCCAATTTCTCAACTAGTTTTAAATTCCCAATATTAATTTGACACCACCCTAGGGGTCACAACCGTTTTCCCATTGTGGAGGATATTGCATAGTTTTTTATATTTAAAAATTTCCCCCCCCCCCCCGCACAAAGAGAAGAGATGTTTAGGAGTAGGACCCTGGGTTTTGCCTTTATAGTATTCTTACTTCCTGCTCTTTCATTTTGACAACAACCCAGGGTCACAACAGTTTCCATTGTGGAGAATTAATCTGAGGGAAGTCCCTCAACAAGCGATAAACCAAGTTGTTTAGAGTAGCACCCCGGGTTTGCATTTTTTGATGGGGTTATTTTTTATATCTCTCACTCTTTCATTTGACACACACTAGGGGTAACACACATTTTCCATTGTGGAGAATCTTAATCTTGAAAAGTCCCTAACATGAGAACAAGTAAGAGACGTTTAGGAGTAGCACCCCTGGGTTTGCATTTAAGTATTATATAGATGAGTTGACATGTGACGTCAATGAAGGGCACACCACCACCAACCAAAGCACATGACCGACAGTATGCATGAGCACCTTGCAGGGCTTGTGCTTTTAAAATTCGCGTCAATTTCAGGCGCGATAAGATAGTTGAATGCATTTGAACTGTATGGGGCGGGATACTCTTGGGCACTCTAAAATGTCAGTAAACCAGGTGTACGTGTGTTTGTAAACAATTTTATGTCACCTCATATCTATACTCTCACTCTTTCATTTTGATACCACCATAGAGGTCACAACATTCTTGTTTGGGAGACTATTAATCTTAAATTCCTTTTTTCCTGCTTTTCATTGACACACCCCAAGGGGGGTCACAACATGTCCCTGTGGAGAATTAATCATTAAAAGTCATTGCAAAATCCCTTAAAAATTCACTAAATTTATTAAAAAATATGAAATTTATTCAATTTGGCAACACTATTTTTGAAAAAATCAGTGACCACATTTTTAAAATTGAGTCCCTACGAGGGCAGAAAGCGAGGGAAATGCCCAATTTTTGCGTATTTTCACATTTTCCAACGAATGTAAAACAGGGCTGGAACCCAAAAGACTTGACCAAGTGCAACAACCAGAAACTAGAAAAACCTTTCAATGAAACAGGGGGCACCGATCTAGCTATATTGATGTTAATCCCTGGTTTGGGGTAACCCCCCTTCTTGCTAGTCTTCTTGTTTTTGTACACCTGTTTTTCACCACCAAATCACACACGGCCATATACTGCCAAAATAAAAACACACCATGATGAGGTGTTAAGATTTCACACGACCATTGGACAACCGAGCAAATTTGGTTGCTGAAGATGGACCAAGCATTTTAAGCATTAGGCCCACATGCATTTTGACCACCATTATGATTCACACAAAAGATGTACTGCATAGTAGTCTCATGTAGCGAAGGAATTTTGCATACCCAATGTACCATTTAAGCGATACAGCAATTACGCATATTTAATTAGATCAATTGCATCAAACAATGCCCCTTTAATTGACCCACATGCACTTTGACAGTTTGACTGCAATTGTGATTCATACAAAAGATGTACGGCATTGAAGTCTCATGTAGCAAAGGAATTTTGCATATCCAATGTACCATTTCAGTGATACAGCAATTATGCATATTTAATTAGATCAATTGTATCAAAAAATGCCCCTTTAATCGGCCCACATGCACTTTGACCCAATTATGATTCACCCAAAAGATGCATGGCATAGTATTCTTTCATGCAGCGAAGGAATTTTGCCTATCCGATGTACGGTTTCAGAGATACAGTAATTACGCATATTTAATTAGGTCATTTTCATACCTAAGCCGCATGTATCACACACTTTCAAATTGCAAAAAAGATGCGCACCATGATAGGCTTTCATGCAGTGAAGGAATTTTCCGTATCCAATGTACCGTTTCAAAATTATATCAATTACGCTGATTTTTGCATATTAATTAGCTCATTTGCATACTTAATTTGCCCGAAATACGCCCGAAATCTAATCAGTTCAAGAACTCTCCAGCCCGCTCCCTTCCACCAAGTTACATCATCATATGCCTTACGGAATTCGTTAATTATGCAAATTAGATACTTAATTAGCATATTTTACGCCCAAAATCTAATCATGTCGAGAACTCAGGGACTGATTTTAAGGAGAGTGAGAGCGAGAGCTCCCCTACAGCTCTCCTTAAGCACTTTGTAGGAGAGTGATTTAAAGCTCCCCTTGGGAATCTGCTCTATCCATGGTTAGCACTGGTATATGCCATGAAAAGCTCCCCTTAAAGCTCCCCCTGATATGACCAGGGGAGCTTTTTACCAAGCACCACCTTAATTTAAAAATCAGTCCCTGAGAACTCGTGGACCCGCTTCTTTCCACCAAGTTACATCATCATAGCCCTTACGGAACTCCAGATAAATCGTACACAAGCAGTGAACACGGACGCCGAGCAGACAGCATGACAGACAGACAGGAAGACGGACAGACAGACAGACAGACAGAAAAGTGATTACTAAGTCCAGGCGACACAAAAAAAATGGTTAACTTTAAGCTGAGGTAAACTTAAGATTTGGCCAAAAACTTAAATCTTATAATCTTTGATTGTATAGTTTTTTTTGGCAGTCTGTAATTTTTACAACTTTTACTTCAATTGCCAGTGACTACTTTATATTTGCATTACTTGCAGAAAAAGATACTAAATATTAATTAGACCCTCATTTAGTTTATCCTTACAAAGTTTTCCCCTTTTGGCATACTGCCTTTATTTGAATGCAGACGCAAACAAAAAATAGGGACAGTGGTCCCAAATAAGTCGTCCGATTATGTGGTCAAAGAATAAGTTCATCCATCACTGCAAAATAAAATGAATCAAACTGGAATATTTGAATACATGTGGATTGTGTGTCTCTCTCTGATTAAAGTATTGAAACGTTTCATTTACTGAGTCATTACTGATTAATAACCAACTTCCCAAGTTGCCTCATATGTTTTGTGGTAACGTTGGCCCTTTCGGAACCCCTTCACATTAGTCGATCATTCCGGGACTTTCCCTTCGAAAATAAAGATCTTTTCTGAATACAGCTGGGGGAATTTTTGCATGGAGTAAAATTTGTTTATTTCACCGGCGACAAAAATCGTGTAATCGATAGTTGTGCAAAATATACATTTGATTTCATAAATGGAAGGATTTCCTAAATTTTTGCGGTAAGTTTGTGATTTTCTGAAATTATTTCGGCACTGTTCGAACGTAGTAAATCCAATGAGTTCATACTGGTATGTCAACATGTGCCGCTTCCGGGTGCTGACTCGTTCGCTCTTTTCAAGTATTTTTTTGGAAACATAACAAAATTTAGATTCCGGGTAGCGTGCTCGAACATAGTTCTGGGTACCCGGGGCGCAATTCCCGAAATTTGGCACCCCTAAGGTCAGTGCACTTTTTCAGTCAGGTTTTTTTTTTGCAAGGGGGGGGGGGGGGGGGTTCCCTGTAAAGGAATCCGGTTAAAACTGATTATGTCAGATCAACTAAAAGTATCACTGCCACAAATTTTTTTTTTTTTTAATTAAATATTCCTACAAGTTTAACTTAATATTGATAGCACCATGCATTTTCAAACGCCAGACCTTGCCATTTCCTCCTCAGTTTTTAGGGTCATTTAAAAACCGGGTACACACAAACCCACCATCAATTTGCCGCGGGGGCTGGGAATTACCTGATTCTCATGTTATTTACTTGTGTGACCAACTACCACCACAGGGTTCTAGTGAATGAATCAGAAATATCTATTTATGTGAATACATAATTCCATTCATAAGTTCTCATTCTCACTAGATAGAGTCCTAATACAAGGTACGGGCAATGGCTCTATCGCAATATCGCCCTATGCTTTTCAAGCAGGGGGATAATAAAAAATGTAACGACCAATGGGTGCAAAACAATTGTTATAAACTTAAAGAGACATGAGGAGATTTCCAGATTTCCCACCGGTTTTTTTGCATATTTTGGAAGCTTAACCAAAGTATTAGCTCACACCTGAAGTGAATTAGCCCAATTACGCCCTTTTATGTAATAAGATGAATGATTTAGTTACTTTCTGTCGTGCACGACAAAAGTCACACCAATGTTTTCTAATGGGACGATTGCGATAGTCCAGGCAGTTCAAACAAGTTTGCGGTTTTCGTTTTATACGTTGTTTGTTCAATATACCTTCAAAACGTTCTTGGTAGGTGGTCTAACACCGATCCCGTGGAAAATTGAGAAAAATTGGTAATCCTAAAAAAAATCTCCTCCTGTCACTTTTAAGCATTATTTTGATTAATGAGATGCTGGCTTGGTACAAGACCCTAAATAAATAACTAAAAACAATGTTAAAAACTATGGTTTTTTTGTAGTTGGTTGAAAAAGTAATCAGCTTCGTATTTGTTGTAATGAATGGTGTGTGTAGAAAACATTGAACATCCCCCTCTGGAAAAAGCATTTTGCACTGGTTATGGTGAATGGAATCCAGAAAGGCCATTTCTCTCCTAAAGCAGGAAAAGAATAATTTGCTGAAAACAAGGCCTTTTGGACCTCAGAGGTTCAAATCAAAATATGCTTGGGGTCCACACTTGCTGCCAAAAGTGTTTTGGACAGCAAAATCCATGGTAGAATTACCACTGCTGTTGATAGCACTTGGGGCCAAAAAAGCCTCCCCAAAAGTCATTTTTTAAACACAACAAATTGAAATTTGGCCATCTTTTTTTGCCAAATGTATCCACCCCCCAAGCCAAAAATGAACATAAGAGTAATCTATGACAAAGTAGGAACTCTTTCCTTTCAGTATGAGGACCTCACTACAAGACTTAACCGTCACATCCAACCATAATTGCTTCTTTCACCAAGGGTACAGAAAAGGATAGTTGAAATGTTTTCACACACAAACTTTTATTTGTTGCGTGGGTAGTCTTGTCCATCTTTATTACTCAAAATTGGCCATCTTGAAAATTCTGGTAGCTTCTGAAAAAAAAACTACTAAGAACGTAAGGCCCTTGCCTACATTGCATTTCATGGAAAGTCTTGTAATTGCATGCTCTGGAGCTTCAGGATGACGATGATCTGCAGTATCCATAATCGGACACTACTGTTTGAACATGAAACCATTTGATCCATCACTCACAGAGCATGGATAATTGTTTTGAGGACCATCTCCACAAAAGTCTTGAAGTCCATAATAAAAGATAAAATGCTGGCAACAAAGTATTAAATTCTAACCAGCACATACTCCTAAAAAAAGTAGAATGTAGAGAAAGCATGTCATCATCATAATCATATGTGCCAAGGTACTTGATCTGCCACATGAGAAAGAATGTTGACATCAAATTCACCCAATTGGGTGTTTTCCTTTGTGTTCTTTCGAATACTCTGACATGGAGGCAAGACTAGTCTCTGTGTAGACATCTACTGAGATTGAACCAATAACATGGTAACTCATCTTGCACTTTCAAGTGTGGCTTATTAATTTTATGACCTTTGACAGTGCCAAATTTTACACACAAATGACAACCTCTGAGTATTGTTCTTGTGGTGATACCCTGCGCAGCTTTAAAAGCTCCAATCACTGATTCTTTTAAAATAGTCAAGGGGACTGTGGACTCCCGTGGGATTTCAATGATTAAAGCATCACACCTATTTAGATACCTTAAGTAGGTACCAGAGAACAAGAAAAGTTTTGATGGAGAATTCCCAGGGGTGGCAGATGGCAGCCATCTTGATTTTCAAAATGGCTGCCATTTTGGTATATTTTCAAATCATAACTCGAGTTGTGAATGTGCTAGGAAGCTAGTTTTGGTGCCAAAACTTCATGTTAAACACCTACAACTCTCTGGAAAGCATAAAGCTAGATTAGAGGAGGAACATTAAGACTTTTTTTTTTTTTTTTTTTTTGGTAATTGGCAGCCATTTTGAAAAACAAAATGGCTGCCAGTCTTAATGTTCATCTTATCCTTTCCAGGGTGTTTAACATACAAGTTTCGGCACCAAAACTAGCGTCCTAGCACATTCACAACTCGAGTTATGATTTGAAAATATACCAAAATGGCAGCCATTTTGAAAATCAAGATGGCTGCCATCTGCCACCCCTGGGAATTCTCCATCAAAGTTTTTCTTGTTATCTGGGACCTACTCAAGGTGTCTAAATAGGTGTGATGCTTTAATCATTGAAATCCCACGGGACTTCATATCAAACCACAGTCCCCTAACTAAAAAACAAACCTTTCTGTTCAGAGATTAATACTGGATACAACTTAGAGTTACACTCACAGTAGAAACTGGAATTGCCAGTTCTCTGTTTTTGAGGTTTGTGGCAGGGGTACCAAGGTTAGGGTTCTTTGGATCTGTATGGAACCTTATAAGACATGACCTGTAGTACCGTATTCGACCTATTTAGTGCCCCGGGCGCTTAAGTCACTCGTTTTAGGGGGGGGCGCTTATTTTGATACATATGCGTAAGTTACTTTTGACCGCAAAATCCCTATTGGAAAGCCTTATACACGCCAGCTACACCTAACTTCTACGTAAGTATTGGTACAGTCTCATTCATAGCCTCAACAATGCTTTAACTTATTTTAATATTATAGATTTTTAAAAATGAAAATGGTATCAGAATTAATAGTATCCAGAGTAAATAATAACATCGTTTGTCGCTTGTATCGGAGGTCTAACAAGTGAACACACACTATTTTATTAAGGTAAGTATTGCCACGCCCATGGAAGATTAAACCCGAAAGCCGCAGGAATTAAAAAAAATACGGGGGTTCGTCAGTCTAGCAATCATACGCATCTCAATTGAGAGTAGGAAAATGTCCCGCTAAACCTGATGTTCGAGTTGGAATTTAATATACCTATAAACTTTACAAAAGACAATTCGACAATAAAACTACCAAAATAAAACATTAATTAGGGAGCTCTTTATAGTACAAAAAAATCACCTTACATAAACTGGTAGAACCAAATCAATTATGCAATGGGGAAATCCCCCAATTCCCATACACACGTGCTCCATCTAAGCATGTCCTACAGCTTTCTGGAAAGGGCCTGGCGATTTTATTTTGTGCGACCATCAAATAATACTATGCTATATATCACGCGTCCTAGATGTTTCTTTTTTGGATTTACCATGTAACTCCTGCAAGATATGTAATTATTTGCTCCAGTAATCGCCAATTAATAGATATCATTATGGGTAGGTTAAACCAAAATGTTTAAAATTTTCACCAGAAAATTGTTTCCCGCCCCTACAAAAAATGGTGTAACCATAAATTTGCATGGAATGCCGACATCAGGTGCAAATCAACATGTTCATGTTAGCACCCCGCTCAACACGCATTGTGAAGTTGCTAGGGCAGGTCAAGAAATAAAAAGGTAGTGTCATCACATCTTTCAAAATTTTATTTTGGAAGTATCAACGTACATTAAGTGAATTTCATGAGTGATATGAGTGAAGGGGAATTTTATTCTTGCATTGTATTGAGGAAAGTAAGTCACACCGTCATCATGCTCTTGTATTTGTATTGATTATAATACTATAACACGTTATGATGAATGTCGATTGTGATTGGCCAAAGTTACATGTACTAGTCGTTGGGATGAATGATTAACAGATTTAGCTGTACATTTGCCATCGGATATTAGCGGGTCTCAAAGATCCAATAAAAACAAAAAATAATGGTGAAAATAATAACGAAAGACAACATAAAACAGGGATGGGGACAGATCCACTTGTTTTTATTGCATTACATGATCATAAGGAATTGTTGGCGACTTTTAATGCCCAAAACAGTGTCTAATAATATTTTGAGAGCCACGTTGAGGATTTCCCAAATGGATTGCAGCACATTCCGTCGGTTTACTTCCAATCTTGTTTAATAATACCCAACAAATTTCGCAGCCCAAATCTACTAACTCCTTATTTCTCGAGTCTACCAGCTACTTTACCATGTCTCCTAATTTGTATTGATCTCCCCTTTTCGTTTAATGCCGAACAAGCATATGTTGGATATTTCTCAGGACAAATGCACAACCACGCCGTCGGACGACAGCGCACCACAGCCAATCGCGTGAAGTATTAAAACATCCAATTTTTTTATACACGACGAGTCCGTACGTAATTTTCCTCCAATATACTCGAAGAAATACACGGAAACAGCATTGGCTATAGTGTGCGATATTTATCATGTTTTCCGGTGTGTTAAATAACCGCTGGTAATTTTGTAAATATTAGCCTGAAATACGCCGGCACAAGATAGTAGAAATATACAATTGCATGTAAAAATGGGGACTCAAAGTGGATGTACAAGCAGTCAGACCTCTCCGAAAAAAATGGAGGGGCCGCTTAATTGAACATGATTTGCACGTCGGCAAATGTCTGAGGGGGCGCTATGGCGCTTATAAAGGGAGGGCGCTAAATCGGTCGAATACGGTATTAGTAAACTGTCTCCACCGCTAAGGTTCCTATCTAACTACCCCAGGGCCCCTTGGCACTACCCAGGGTCCCTACCCAACTACCCAAGATCCCCTTTCCAACTTTCCTCTGTTCCCCCAAAAAAAATTTAGTTCCCCGGGCTCTTACCTTCTCATGATCCTCGGGGAAAGTCACTTGTATTCCATCGGTGGATTCAAACCTTGTAAACTTGATTTTATTCCATCGTGTTATCGAAAGAACACCTGAATGTTTTCCTTCCATTTACTCACTCATGTCATTAACAGTTTCACTTTCACTTTAATATAGGTGGGGCTATAAGGGGGAGAACAATGATGATATTTCATAAAACCATAATTTGTCCTCACTCTTATTTGATCCCCTGACATTTTGACAACCAATTTTGTCAAAATCGGTCAAAAAAGAGAAGGTGCTTGCCCAAAAACGCCATTTAAGGGAGGGGTCTGAGGGGGGGTCTGAAATTGATAAATTTGTCAATTAACTGTAATTATATATGACATTTTAGCCATGTGGGTATCTAAACATTATGTATTTGAGGTCAAAGTGTCCATTTGTAAATGTTCCATCAGGTCAGATCTACCGCTTCCATAAAAATGGCGTTTTGGTCAAATTCACTATGAGGCGCTTTTTGCCATTAAAGGTATGCGCGCTTTCTGATTGCAATCATTGAAAACTTGTCTTAAAGGTAATAATTGATAGTACCTATTGCAAAAATTTGAGCTCTTTAAACTACACGGTTTCGCTGTGGCAGCAAGTTAATTGGAATGCTCAATTGCACACAAATTTGTGCCATAGGGTTGTGTGTAGGTCAACACACTTTGCACCCTATATTTTCAATAGAGACATTGCTAATTATAAAATTGGCACCGTGACCAAACAAAAGAGAGCTATGGCTGAAAATTATGAATATACTTTATACGGCTTATCTCCAATTCCACATAGAAAAATTCTAAAAATCAGAAGATTAGGGCGTGCCGGCAAAGCTCCCTCTTGCTTAATTTTAACGTAAAATGGCTACTTTTATGAAAACGAAAACAAAACCTGACGACATTCATCAAAATGGATTCCTTGACCTCAAAACCTAAAATTACCCTAAACTTGTCTAATCTGGCACTAAATTCAGTAATTGACAAATTTTATGATTTTCAGACCCCACTCCCTTAAATGGCGTTTTTGGGCGGACACCTTCTCATTTTTGGCCGATTTTTGACAAAATTGGTGTCAAAATGCTCAGGGGATCAATCTACCTCAATAAGAGTGAGAGGACAAAATGATCTTAACATATTTTTTAATAGCCCCACCCCTATTTTACTCTTTTTTTCGTAACCCTGAAATCGTGAGTACGTGTTTAGGTATGCAATACTCAATTAAAGCAGAGATCAAAATCATCCGAATATTGTTAATCGAAGGTATTAAAAAGTAAGTAAAGCAGATAATCAAGTGTATATTAATGACAATGCTTGCTTGCTTGTTTTAGGGAGCAAAACTGACAAAAAACTTCTTATCCCTAACACCATTCACGATGTTTTGCAAGCAATTTAACTATACACACCACTACCACAGGCCCCTAGGATGGTACACTACCTATTTATACCACAAGGTACCACAACTGATGTGCACAATCAACACTCAGTACACAGAATACCACAGTGACTGCTGGCTGATGTGTTTAACATCCCTTACACAATTTACACAATGCCATGTGTTTGTCCTGTGGTAATCGCTTGTGTTAGGGCATGGTAGCAAAACATACAAAAATAATTTTTAGGGTATTTTTGTAGTTTGGTGGCATACTTGTTTAGGGTTCATTTTGTAAGTCCATGTTCATGCATCATATCCACCTTTGAAATCAAGTGCCCCCCCCCCTTGAGTCTCATCACACTTTCCGCTATGTTCTTTCCATTTTGCAATCCTTAGGCCTCCCATTTCCAATGTATCATGGTCCATCCAAATACCTAATAACTCTATAGTGACAGTAAGAGTTTCCATGTTTAATAAGATCTCAAATTGGACTGATATTTTCTCATTTACCCTAACAAGGCTCTAGACCACAAATAACCAAACAATGGTTCGTTTGGTAATATTGTGTAGATGATAGTACAGAACCTCAATATTTTGTGGTATTTGGTATGTGATCTTATCATTGGCATACCAAGTGTGGACTTCCCTACATCCCGCACCGCCCGCGCCATGTAGCTTAACATCAGGTTTCCCCCTGGGCCCCAATTTCTCTTGGCAGCCCTTCCATTGTGGCCTATGGTGCAGCTTGTTGTTGTATATCAGGGCTCCAAATAACCGACGGCACCGACGGCAGTTTGCCGTAGGTGCCCTGCCTCTTTGCTGTACTGCCCACCAACTATTCCCTTGCCGCGGGCATGAAATGCCCTGCCCTTATTTTACACTGCCTTATTGCCTTTTCATGCAGGGGGGGGGGGTGAGTGTGAACTAAAAAAAGAGCAAGCAAGAGAAAATGTAAAATATAATGTATTAACAAAGTTTTAACCATATGTATCATAGAAAAAAAAGTAAAAAAAATGTGGTTTTGAATGTCACTTTCTCCCGACTTTTAGCAAAAGCTCGCACACATTGAAGGATACAAGTCGGCAGTGTGTGAACCCCCTAGTGTGTTAAAATCAATAGATAGCTCATCATGACCTCACGAAGTACTCCACTTGTTTGATCTGTGTTTCTGAAGGGTGTGACACAGGCCAGGCCAGAATTTGGGTTGATAGCCTGGTTCCATAAGAGAAAATATGGAAAATATGTAAAATTGGGTATTTTACCCGTTCCCAACATCGTCAGGGTTCAAATTAAAGATTTTGGTAATATGATTTTCATAATTCCGGTTGCCAAATTGAATCAATCTCATTTTATAATTTAGGCTAGGGAAATTTTTAAAGATATATCTAGGGATTTTAGGTTCACTTTATCACTGCTTTTCAAACCAAGGTTACTGCTTATAAAAAGGTGAACTTATACCAGATCCAATATCCCAATTGAAGAAATTTGGTGTAGGTAGTGGTGTATGCAATTATTACATTGCATTGTGCATAGAAGTTTGTGCATATAATAACCTCATTACAATTTGGCGCTGATTGGGTCATTTCTACAAATGTGAACTTCTACCAGTCCAATGTCCACACTCGTTGAAACTTGGTATGTGGGAGTGGTGATGCATTAATACTCGTGCCACTGTGCCATACATTAGTATTTGTTGCATATTAATAAGCTAATTTGAATTGCTTTGACTGGCTTCAATATTAAAAGATTCCATTGTCAATTGACCGAAATGTGGATGTGGGTAGCGGTGATGCAAGTAATCCCATGCACTGTTAATCACTATTCATTGACAAATTGCCTTGGTGCCCTTAATGACAAAAAAAAAGCCTGGTGCCCCTGTAATGCCTTAATCGCGTCAATAATGGCCACCGAAGGCAAAAAAAATGCCTGGCTTCCTAATACTATTTTGGAGCCTGTTTATTGTGGTCTATTGTGTTGATGAGTTACTCCCATTTGGAGAGTTATGATTTAACTAATACGAAGCATTTTACCACACTATACCACAATAAAATTGTGTGGTGTTTGTGGTCTATGGAAGTGCACGTATGATGAAAGTTGTGGTAGATTGTGATCTGGGGTAAGGTCCTCACAATATACAGCTTGCAGTGTTAGGGTTATAATTAGAACATTTTTGTGTTGCCTGCCCTAAGGGCAGGATGGAAGACACATAGGCCTGACATAGGGATCACTTGTAGTCTGTTGTTGATGTCTGTTGTTGTTGATGTTGTTTTGGTTGTGAAAAGAGGGTTAACATTTGTTGTAATATCCACATACTTTGATGGATTTGAACCAAACTTCTTCATAGATGCACATTGAGATTCCGATTTGCTGATGAGTCAATAAAGGTCACATACCAAGGTCAAAGGTTCAGTAGGGGCAAGGTTTAAATGATGGAAAATGGAAAATGACCCTCAAATGAAAATTTGAAGTTCCAATTGGAACCAAACTGGAACCATAGGGTGCAACTTGGGATCACTCATATGTTAATGAGGCAAGGTCACATTCGAAGGTCAAGGTCACATCCAAGGCAAAAGGTCATGTGAGGTCAAGTTGTAAGATAGGCTGAAAAGTAAAATTGACCTAAAGTGAAAAGTTGAAGTTCAATTGGAACCAAACTTGAATCAGAGTCAAACATGGGCTCCAACCAATGTGATTCTAGGTAAGGTCAGGCTCAGTAATTATTTATTAGAAAGACTGTGGCATGTAAACAAATGGCATCTAGTGTCTACACCACAAACAAAACCGACACGGTTGTTTATTCCTGGTTGAATTTATGCGCATGCAGGTAACAGATGATTGCGGTGAATTCTATTTTAGATGCCTGGTAGCGTTGGCGATGCACCGGCAAACAGCGCCGAAATCTGAAGTACAAAATACCTTTTTGCACGTGAATATATCTGTGAGACGAATGTCAAAAAAAAACAGGAACAAAAACCAATTGAGGGCTGTTATGACGAAATTAACGGTTTAAGGGTGGAATTTTTGATCTAACATTGCACTATTTTGCCGCTGCCAGGCGATCACCGCCTCTTATTAAAATAGAAGTTTGAACAAAATAAAATATATGCAGGGGGTGGGTGCAGGCCAAGAAATACGTAATTAAAAAATCACGATAGCCCTACGTTATTGCCCTCAAATTAGAAGTCCAGTGCCTAGTATTTTGGTAGTAGTATGCGTTACAGTTGTATGACTATGCAAAACATTTATCCTATTCGCCCAACCCAAGCTGGCCAAGCTAGCGGGTTTCCAACAGACTTACATGGCTGACGATATATACGAGAGAAAAAAGTGATGAGATCTTGTTACGTAATTAGATTGAGGTTGCACCCGATAAGAACACACAGTGTGAGGCGATATTAGCAGGTTTTAATCAAGGGGTCAAAATTATGTCTTACTGCAAAATTTCTAT
>JAMKCH010023977.1:0-29873 GCA_023653785.1 Ophioderma brevispina
ATTTGATGCTTGGAATAAATAAAAAGGTATGTTGATTATAAAGTCTTTTGGCAAGGTACGGTACGTAGGCTTATAGCGCAGGAACTTTAGAAAATGTGTAACCAGACGGCAGAATCCGTACTCCCATGACCGATTTGTTTGCAGGAACGGTTTTTCTAATGTTTGTGAGGAGCAACAGATCAAAAGTCCCCAAGTTACCCCCTTGTGCTAATTGAAAATAAGGTGTATACAGGGTAAACAATTTAAGATGCAATTGAGCTAAATTCAGTGACTAGTATGCGTCGAGTCTCATTGAGTAAGAAAACATTAGTGTGTCTTGACCTTAAGGTTTAGAATTACAGGCCAACAAATGCTTCTGGGTAAAAATTTGTCATCCCAAAGGAAAGAAGTAGTTAAGGTTTGGAACAGATGTAAAAGAACTGGTTTCTTACAGTTGTGAAATGTAACCTGTATTTTTCTTATACAATATTTTTTGACAGAGCAACAACACAAGGATTACCTGCTTGCATCTGGTCTACAATACGCTCCTGGAGACAAATCCAGGTGGTGTTCAGTTGTATTTGTATAATTGAAAAAACAGGGAAATGGCAAAAAAGTGTCTCAGACAGTGGCACAAACCTAAATGGTATGCAATTTTTAATTTTTGTCCCCGCCGAACGAGTTCGGAACGGGGACTAGGAAATGAGCAGGCGTTCGTCGTTTCGTCCGTCCTCCGTTCGTCCGGCCTGTCCGTCGTCCGTCCGTCCGTGAATCAAAATGTTAACCCATGTTGTATACCAATATCGAAGTTCCGAAGGGCGACAATGAGGTAACTTGGGAAAGAAGCGGGGGATGAGTTCTTGACCTGATTAGATGTGGGCGTAAAATATGCAATTAGTATCTAATTTCCATAATTTACAAAAAAATTACCTGCGTGTTACGGGTTAGGGGGGTTGCGGAGGGGGTTGAGTGTGGGGTGTTGCAGAGGTTGGTAGAGTGGGATGTTGGGGAGTTGTGGAGGTGGTTGGGAGGGTGGGTGTTGCGGGTGTTGTGGAGGGGTGGGGGTCTTGCGGTGTTGGGGTTCTGCGGGGGTTGGGTGGGGTTTTTCGGTGTTGCGGATAGGTGGGGTGTTGTAGTTGCATCTATCGCAACATTCGGCGGGGACATATTTACGCATGGCGTAAATACAAGTTCGCCTTGTTTATTTTATTTTTAGAAATTAGGCCTATAAGGTGTGGTTTTGGTCTCTGCTATCATATCTGCATTGAAATGAAAGTATGATGTAGCAGTTTGCAAATGAAATTCAAGAATGTACAAAATGAAACAATGCTGTATTTTATGAATTTTTTGCATTTTTTCTCTTTCTCTCCATATACACATACAATTCGTCCAAATACTTTTGGATTTCATTGTTTTATTTAACTATATTTTGACAAAACTGTTTTTTAGGACGATTTTATTACTCTTGAGCCAGCTATGGTACCAACGTAATTAGACACAATAACTTTCCAGTGCATGGAACAGCATGTGCACTATTTGTCTCATTTCTGTGAGCAGTAGCCGAAAGACTTATTTAGTTCTGTAGTATTTCATTTGACCCTCTTGTACTGTCTTACTAAATTGTAGGTTGTGCTAGAGACTCTAAGAAGCTGTATAATGCCCCAATTCAAGAGGTACAACCTGATGATGGACCAGAGTAACAGTTTATATTCAGGACCTAGGTGAAAAGTAAGTTGCCATGTACACTATTTTTTTTCAGTAGCTGGTTACCCTGGGGAGCTGGTTATCCTTGTAGAAACTAAAATTGAAAATCTATCTTTAGGGCAGCAGCTCGGAGAGCTAATGGCGGCAATCCAGCACATAGACGTCAGGAAGGGCATCCTAGTCAATTATCGTTGCTCCAAAATCTCAGTATTGCTGTGGGAATTGTGTGGTGTATCTGGCCACCCCGTTAACAGGGACAAAACCAGTTTACTTATTTTGGTTTTGTAATATACTACTACTGTAGCAACAGCATAATGTCCCTTTCAAAATCCTTAAGCTTTATTTATGTACACAAGTGTAACATGCATCAAGATGGAAGTTTTGCTGAGTAGGTAAAGATCTCCAATTGGTAAATCTGGCATTAACTGTCAGAGGCTTCAGGCCCTCAAACACAGATACCACAGCACACGTAGTGCCCAATGCTGGAGTAGTGGGACAAAACACTGTTTAAAGTATCAAAATAATGAGGGATGCTTATGATACCTACGTAACTCACACACTGTTGCACTCTTACAACATTCATCAGAAATAACGATCTGCTGGATTATGGCATGACGTTGTATAATAGGTGTCTTACAGGCTAGTAAGAGAGGTGCATTAATTTTGGAGATATCACAAAACTTCAAAATGGCCTGTTACAAGACCCCATAGGGAGTCCATATTGGATGGTGAGTTTGCAGGTTGATACTCAGGAAAGGGCCATCTTCAGAGCAACTCATTAGATGAGCTGCAGTGCCTTATTTACTCTTAGATGGAAAGTTCTCCTTAGGTTAGGATTATAAGGTGCAATATCTTGTTGAATCAGTTTCTTTTAAGATCACACTATCAAAAGCTCAGTCATCTTGATCTGGACATGTCTAGGGAAATATTGTACTAAAACAGTATCTTGTGTGTCGGATGGACTGTGTGTGGTTTGTAATTCAGGAAAACCATTACATACCTCAATATCATTGCTAATGATGTATGTATGTTAGGCTTACTGTTCCAGAAAAAACCTTCCGACCAGTAGCTACTTGTCACCCCTAGAGACCCTGGAGTTCCGGTTATCGGCAGAGGTTTCCGAAATCTCAGTGGCTACTACCAGAAGTACTCAAATGGGATGGTCCAGATTAAAGAAAGGAAGGGGTGAAAAACAAAAAATGCGTCCAATATACATGATCAGTGAAGTCTTGCTGAAACACACAATCTTCACTATAAAGCACGTATTAATGGACTTAAACGGTAAATAGTTTGTACCAAAAAAGTACAAACAAAATTTAAAAAAAAAACTTAGATAATGCTAAATCATAAACGTTAATTATGAGAGAGGAAGATGTGATAGGACAAAAAAAAAATGCATCGATAGTCGTCGTTGCACAGTGCGTATGTTTATTTAGAGTACGCAGTGTGCTTGAAACGTTTACACACGACATTAGATTGGTTCATTTTATGAGCAGGTGTGGGCGCATCCATATTTGATAGAAACATTAATGTATTGGATTTATGATGTAATAAACCTTTAATGAGGTTAATATCAGATATTTTTAGTTCTTTCAGGCATTGGCAAAAATATCGCCCTTTGTCAGTTTGACCAAACAATATGGCATTGCACTCCGCCAGGACTTATGCCATTATTCACTGTCACACTGAGCCCACGTTGCATTGAATTATGTGGCCAATGTACTTGAAGCTAAACCACATTCAAAACTTAACCTCTAAACAATAGACAGTCTAAGTTGTGCTTTGTGGCTACAACTTGCATGTGGTGCTTCCACCTAGTATTATTTATCCTAATTCAGTTAGATGGAAAGTGTTTCCATTGACATTCAAGTTGAGTGTACTCCAGCAGTGTACCCCACAGCATGAACCATCTTTGAAGGCACATACCACAAGATGTATGGAACACACAATGACCTAGTCACCCAAAGGAGAACTAACAACATGAAATATTAAAATTCATATTTTAAACCAATGTTGTTTTTCAGATGGTTTAGAACAAAAAAAGAGATCTATGAGAAAGGAAGGCAGTCCACGCATACCAATGAATAACGGGATAATACTGCCACAGGGTTCATTCCGCCACACACTTCACCATCGTTTGAGCCTCCTCAGCCATTCATTCATTTACCACAACCACATAATAAAATCATGGACCAAAATCAGGGTGAGTATGAATTTTTAGTAATGGTTGATATTGTCAGTACTTATTGAAAAGTGATGTGCAAATAGCATATTCCTAATCAGTTAAGATTTATGCAAATCATTACTCTGAACTGATTTCCTTTACATCAATGTTGACTGAAAAACTTATGCATTTCCCTTCTGAGAGTGGAATGCCCCAAAATACCTATTTTAGCACCCCTAAAAGATGAATGTCTCGGACCAGTGCGCCCAGGTCACACCCTGTCGCCATTTCTCAATTCCGTTTTGGCAGCCTTACCAAACGAACGCACGCGTTACCGCAGCTCTGTTATTAGCAGTCAAAATTAACTGAGATTTTGATACTGGACTAGTTGTCGTCGTCATATGGAATACTCCTACTACTATACCATAACTATCTTGATATATTACGGGATTATATACTGGATTTATAGCGCTCCCCCCCCCCCCCCCCCCCCCCTCGGACGGAATAAACGGAGACTTTTTACAACCGTCGGAGAGCTCTTATATTAGTATCCTTTTTTGCCGCCAATGCGGGATCATGTGATCTTTTTTTTTATGTTAGCGGGAAAATAGGTAAACAAGGCAGCCATTGACGCACGTGTGCTGCTTTGGATGCCTTTGACTATGTGTGAGTGTGTTACTGTCTTTGTTAGCTGGCTTGCTTGCTAACAATTAATATGGTTTGGTGTATGTATTTTATGTATGCTGGTGGTATACTTATAAAATATGTTGAAACTGTGTTGGAAAATTTCTTAAACCGTTGGTGACTCAGTTACCGAGTTGTTTTTGTGTCCGGACGTTGCGTACCGGGAGAACTCCACGGCACGCTTGTTATTTTTCTGTACCGGTTATTTATTATTGCGCACGCTATTCCATCTAGCCACTCACGCTCACCCCGATTCTGGCGCATTATTGCGTACGCTGCCCCGCATCCATTCAGAGTGGGATCCCCCTCCTCTTTGTGTGCTCACAGGCAATGTTCCCCCCCGCATTCCCCCAGCACCGACCGGTGCGCCTCGTTCTGTCTTGGACTGTCGGATGTTCAATGGGCGACCATTGAACATGGGTACCGCTCGTTGTTGCGTACATGGGAGGGGGGTGGTATCGGGCTCCCGGCTCCGGTCCCGGGGTTCATTCAAGGCAAAGCCGCTGCTGCTTCTGGGTGCTGCCCAATGGGGTAGCTTCGGCTACTACTTCGCGGCTGCTGATGGGGTGGCTTCGGAGCCGCCTCCTCAGCGCGCCACCCGGCAGCCGCTGGTTCGCCTGGTTCAGCCCTAGGGCTGCTCCGGTGCAGGCTAGCGAGTCTGCTTCCTGCCAATCTCCCTGGGGGCTTGGCGGCTGCGGGCACTCCGGTAGTGGTGAGTGGTGATTGTGATGCCCCGGTTCGCCCGGGCTAATCCATCGCCGCAGTTGTCCACACCTAGCGTGGTTACGGTCCCCGTGTCTTCGGGCACTTCGACCGCTACAACGGTGGCCATTACTTCGGGTATTTCGGCAAAAACCCTGGGTCTTTGGCTTCGGTATCCCTTGGTGGGACACCGCAGGTCTTGACTACGCTCACTGCATCCCGCATGACTAGCCTTGCTGGTCTTGCAGTGCCTCCTCAGCTGGCCACCGCATGCTGCTCGGGGCCCTTCGGGGCTTGGCGTAGCGAGTGGTGCTCCGCTGGGTCGGCCTCCGCAGATGCCCCAGCTGACTTAGTCGGCTTAGGCCTCTACGCGGGTACGCTGGCGGAATAGGGCTGGTGTTACGGCCACCGGTCTCCGCGGAGGGCCCGCCTATGGGGGGTACCCGGGTGGGTGCCCGGCCTCTGTCGCGTTCGCTGCGGGTGCCTTCGGCTTGGCTCCTGCGGGGGACACAGTACCCGCCGCAGCCTACCTCTCAGGTTACGTTGCATCCCCGTATGGCTTTCCCCCCCAGTCGAGTGGACTGCTGGGGCGGGACAGTATGTATGGTCTTTGACCGGGGTTCCCGCTTGCGGGAGCCCTTCCAGGCTATAGTCACTCCGTGCCTCCGCCGTCGGCTGCCTAGCCGCAGGCACCAGGGTGCTGTCGAGCGGGGCAGTCGCGCCACTGCTGCAGCAGATTGTCTCCTTTCATGGTACAGCCTGGTACCGGCCGGGGCAGGGCGGTCTGCCCGCTCCCTACCCTTCGGCTTACGTGCCTGGACTTGGGTGTTCGTCCCCACGCCTTCTCGGCCTGTACCCTCGTCAGGGTCGGGCTGGGTGCAGTCGAACCTCATGGCTCCTGCGGCCCAGTCCACGCCAGTTGGCTTGGTCCCTGCGGAAGGCCCTGGGGGAGCTTGCCCAGGTGCGTCTCCTGGACCTCCGCCTCCATCCACTCGTTCTGTTGCACCGTCCTCTCGGGACTCCTACCGGCGGCAGATCTCCGATGTTTCGGAGGACAGCGCGGGCGGGATGGACTCGGGCACGGAGGAGAGTCACTTAGATGATACTCCTTCGCAGCCATCGACATCCGCGGCAGATTCGGAGCAGGAGGAGGTGGATTATCTTCCCGCGTGCCACCCCTCATGTGCTGCGAAGGGCGGCTGAGAGGTCTGGGCCTGCCTTGCGCGCCTTAGCGGCGTGCGGAGGACTTGGGGAACAGCTCAATATGGGCTTCCCATCCTCCCTCCGGAACGCGTCCTCAGGCCGTTTGACGCTTCCCCCAAGAACGTTGGTCTTCTGTGGAAGCGCTCCGGGGAGGTCACTCAGAAGCTTCTTCGTTACCGGGTGAAAACTTTCGCCAGTCGTTGAGAACTACCGCAGGGGATTTCAACTCTTCCTGAGGACTCCATCCATAGACCTCGACCTGGCGGCCAAGTTGCCAACGGGCAAGGCCGCCCCAACTGCGTTCTCCCCCCCTTCTGGAAGGACCAGTTGAGGCACCCTCTGGCATCAGGCTAGATGCTTTCTCTATGGTCCTCGCCTACGACCTCAGATCCTCGTGGGGCGAGGGTGGAGGGTGGAGTGTTCTCCTCGGAAGCCTCCGATTTTTGCCCTGACCGTCCTAGCCTCGCTAGTTACTCGGCAGAACGGGAGGCGGCAATGTCTCTGGCGCACAATGAGCGCCGATCTTGCATCGGAGGTCTCTTAGACCAGGCCCGAGTAGCGGGCCGTCACTGCGGAGGTTAGTGCTGTGGACTCACTGCTTTGCCTCAGCGGAACGCATGGAATCGGAGAAGGCGCTCAACTCAGGGGGATCAGGCGAGATCTCCTCCGGGAGGATCTTCGGCTAAGAAGAAGAAGAACGAAGCGCTCGCGGCTCCCATTCTTCAGCCGTGTCGCCAAGCAGGACGAAAAGTCGACACCGCCTCAGCAACCAGAAGCCCGCAGCCCGGCCAATTTTCACAGAAGTAGGGGCCAAGCAGAGGCTCGTCCCCCTCCCAAAGCAAGGCGCCTGGGAAGGGGAAAGAAAGCCATTCGTCCTGAGGGCACGGTGGAGTCTATCCTTCGGGAGGGAGCCTTACCACCTCCGGTGGGGGGCCGCTTAAGTTCTTACGCGGGGGAATGGCCAGCCATTCTCCCGCACCTTGGGGTGCTGAGCGTGGTGGAACGGGGGGATCGAATAGAATTCACGAGAAAACCCCGCGACTTGCCACCGAGACCCACCCCCTTCAGGGGGAGCGGAAGAACCAAGTTCTTCTGGCGAGGTCTCGGCGCTCTTTGCGAAGAGTGCCATTTCACGGTCGACCCCCCCCCTTCCCCGAGGGGTTTTGGTCGACGTTCTTATTGGCTCCCAAGAAGACCTGGGATTGGCGTCCATACCTGAATCAGATACATCAAGACGGAAGAAGTTCAGGGATTGGAAACTCTCAGCGTTCGATCTGCAGCTGTCTTTGAAGGGAGAGCATGGGCGTCTTCTGGATCGAAGACGCCCTCCTCATACCTACCGTTCGCAGTCGCAAAAACAGACCGTCGCTGGCTTAGATTTCCAAATCAGGGCCAGTCGTACGAGTGGACGTGTCTCCCTTCGACTATCCACCTCTCCCAGGGTCTTCACGATGGGACCCGGGAAGTGGGCGCATTCCTCAGGCGTCAGGGGGTAAACCTCGGCATGTACATGGACGACTGGCTAATCTAAGGACCGTCGCCCAGGCGACGACGAGATGGTCGTCGTACCACCAGGTGTGCAGAGGTTGGGCTTTCTTTGTCAAACTTCGACAAATCGCAGCCTAAGTATCTGGAGTGCGCGGCGCAAAACTGCTTCCGGGCATTGCAGAAACCGACGGTCGAGGGGTGGATGGCGTTATTCTGCAACATCCATGGCGCTGCTTACGCAGGCGCCCGCTCGAGACTGGTTCGCCGTTAGGCTTGATGGCCAGTACTCGGACACGTCCCGTACTGTCGCTTACATAGAGGCTGCTCAAATGCACCGCGGCTGGACACTACAGGCCAATCAGGCACCCAGAAGATTCCCGTTCTGATCCCAATCATCGGGGATCCGGGGGAAAAACCTGGCATGGTTGTTTCACCGCCCCAACCGGACTCGGGGAATTTCTTTCCTGCGCTTACTGTCGATGTTGTTGTCACGAAGGGACGCGTCGAAGTCGGGTGGGGGGGTTTCCCCTAGACCTCAGGCTCGGGGACTTGGTTCCGGACGAGGCGCAGGCCCATGTCAATCGCCGCGAATTGTGGGCAGTAGTTAGAACGAACTCTGCTCACTTGGGCGGGTCGGGGTGGTGACCAAATCCAGTGTCCCTGGTCCAGACGGACAAGTCCACAGTGGTGGCCTACATCAACAAGCAGGGAGGGGGGGGCTCGGTCCCGGGCCTGGTCTCGATGCATGCGCTCATAGGTGTGGTGGGTGTCGGGCATCACGTGTCAGCAGAGTACACATTCCAGGGGCCGTCAACTTCTTGCCGACGATCTGTCACGCGGCAGGATGACGGCCTCGGAATGGATACGAACCAAGATTCTGCGGGAGATCTTCGAGAGGTTAGTCATCAGATCGACCTGTTCGCCACGAACCTGAGTCACCAGCTCCCTTTACTGCACACGGACTCACGACCCGGGGCGTACGCAGTAACGCTCTGGCGGAAGAACTGGACGGGGTCACAGCATATGCTTCCCACCAATTCCGATTCTACATCGTGTTGTTTCGAACATTGGCGGGAGGCGCTGCGTGTCATCATCATCGCTCCCTTTTGGCCGAAACAACCTTGTTTCGTCAAATGGTGGAAGATTAGAGGATCTCTGCCGCTGCTCTACCGAACCGTCGGACCTAAGTATCCCTTACGGACGGAGGGGAGCGCCAGTATGTCGCTGGAGCACCTAGCGTTGAATGGTGGCTATTATCCGGCAGCGATGCAGAGATTCTGGCTTTTCGCATAGGGCTGCCTCGCTCATATCAGCAGGAAAGAAGGAAGTCTACCATGGACACTTACTCTAAGCGTTTTGGACCCTACTTCCGCTGGTGTGTGAGCGACGAGAGGTGGCTCCGACGCGGGCATCTGTTAAGCCGAGATCGCTGACTTTCTCACTGATCGCTTTGATAGTGGACTTGAAACTCGACTGTTAGAAAACGACAAGTCCGCGATCTAGGCGATCCATAAGGGTTTCGACGACGGATCAATCATTAATGACGATGGATCGATCCATCTCCTTCTAGAGGGGATGTTAATACACGACCCGGCCAGGAAGACGGTCCCAACCTGGGACCTTAATCGTCTTAGACTATTTAGTGAAACCCCCGTTCGAACCAATGGCTGAGGCGTCACTTAAACATGTCACCATTAATAAGACGGTCTTCCGGCGCTCCGCTCTGGGGGACGATGCTCGGAGATTAAGAATATATCGATGTGTCGCGTCAGAAATCTCCGGGACAGGGTCAAAATCTGGGTACGACGATGTGTGGAGACCACATTTAAAGGGGAAAAGGAAAGGAGGGTCCTCTTTCCCAACAATCATCCTCCCTTTATGAGGCCAAGTAAAAACATTTAGTTTTGTTCCCTGCCCACCCACCTCGTTTTTGTTGCAGCAGCACGAAGTGATGAAATCTCAAGTTCAATGTGATGAAGAGAGAGAGTACTATTTTAAAATAGAAGGTACAGTCACACATTGCAGAGGGGACTCTCACATTTCATCATTCACCTAATGAGTGATCAATATTGGGATACTGTCCACCCCATTTTTGCCGTCTCTCTGCCTAATGAGTAACGGTTGAGGGGGTATCAAGAGGTGTACCAGGCTCTGACAGTGACTCAGTAAATTGGTGACACCTCAGGGCACCGCCATTGGACGATTGCCAAACCTCTTTTTGCATAATTTGCTATCCTGCTGCTATAGCATAGCTCTTTATGCAAAGCATAGTCATTATGCTTAGCTAGCTGGTTGTTGTGTGCCCATTGCATGCATTCTATCCGTTGTTTATTTCCATTAGCTGTCGAAGCAATTTTAATATTCCTCCAAACCGCGGTAGCTCCAACGGAGTGTGATTATAGCACGTGGAAATCGATTACGGGAATCGCAGACAGCCACAGTCAATTCCCCTTGATTGTTTGTTCCCCTGGGTGTAACCCGACTGGCAGGTTGGGTATTATGCAAAAAATATGACTTTTGCATGAAACATCCTATGGTCTGCAGAATTTTTCATCAAAAGTTTATTCAGGCTCTTATTTGATGAATAAAATGTACTGAACATATTTCGATGAAGGATATCATAAGGGAATATAATATAAAGTTTAATGACAAAACATAACTTCAAATTCTTGAGAGTGAAAGAGAACACAGATCTTTCACTCTGCATTGCTTTACTTTAAATCCAAAATTGAATAACAAGAACCCATTTCATCAGCGTGTAATCTTATTTTGTCGTCTTCTTTCCTTCCACAGACCGCTATGTCATAGTAGGCATCACGAGATTCACTAGCTTATGGAGGAGTAGAACCAGGCACAGGATCAGCTTGTCCCATGGAGTTAGCTAGAGTTTTAGGCAAACTCAAAAAAGAGCAAGGTAATGAATGGATAGCGGGGTTTTTAAAGGCACTATTAGTGATTTGCTAAATCAGAAACTCAAAAAAAATTGGCATGTCTGTAAAAAGTATAACCACCATAACATACCCTACAAGTGATAAGACTGAAAGCAACCATACAGACACTTACTGCAACACAAAATTAAATGGAAGACTTTATAAAATTCCTTATATTTGGGCTTTTTTGCTGAATCACTGAGAGTACATTTAACCCTTGACCTATCAATGTCCATAGCAGTTAAGGGTGCATTTCATGATACAAGAACCTTCATTTTGTGTTGTCTGCTGCAAGTAGTATGAGTCATGCACATGTATATGTGTCTGTGTGTGTGTGGTAAAAATGTTAACCTGATACTTACTGGATTCATACTCCTTTACCTATTAATCAATTAACTTGGTCAGAAAAACCACTAGCCCAAGACTCATATGGGGTGTACACAGATTGATGACCCCATGTGAGCTTTGACCCCCATTCACAACCTCAGTGGCAGATGACACATACATTCTGGGGAATGCTGCATACTTCAGAAAACTTATTTCAGTTGAATCTGGTAGTGCATCTTAATCTTATGCACGATATCATCCATGTTGCCCCTTGGGCCACTCTGTTGTAATTTCTGGCCATGGCAAAATTATGAACTTCAAAATTGGATGATGCATGTAGGAAGGTACATATGTTTTATTTATGCCAACAGCTCAGGTGATATAAAAATCTTAACTTTTTTTAGGTAAGTCAGGGGGACAAGCCTATGGATCATGAAATCCACCCCTCAATGTATTGCTATGGATGTTTAAGAGAGCAAGTTTGTCATGATTGATAGCCTCATAATCATAACTTAAAAGAAAGTTAAGATTTGAACAATTAGTTGAAGTTTTGTGTGTACCTAGATTTTGTCTTTCAGATTTGCTCTTCTCTACAACAAGTAAGAATTTTGCCATTGTAATCCATTAATGGACAATTACGTACTTAATACAAATATCTACTCTAAATATGAAAATTCATGATCAAAACCACAGAATGCTTTTAGTTGAACTTTTGAAAGACAAAAAAGATCAAAAATACATATTAAATTTTAAGAATTGTTTAAATCACTTTTTAATTAAAAAATAATGAAACTAGTTATAAAGGTGAAAGGTTTGGATTGAATATATTTATATTTTCCTCGAGATGACCAAGTGTAAAAAATAATAATTTACTTGATTTGAACTCGGAACTCCCAATTATACTTTTAACAGTACCGAGTAGGCAAGCCTCATACACGGGCAGATTAATATTCCGATCAAGGAAAAATTTGTTGCGAAATTACATTAGAGGTATACAAAATGATCAACAAGCTCTTTTCTGATGCTATCCGCTAGGAAAGCGAAGGACACCTTTCGAACCTAACACCTATAGATGATATCTATCGCTCTTCTACCAACCCTGCTTGATAGCTCAGTCGGTTAGAGCGTCGTGCATGTATACAAGGGGGTCGCACTGGTTCGAATCCGGCCAAGCGCACATGGGTTTTTTTTTCTTCAACACTATCGTGCGCTGGCCATCTCCAGGGAAAGATTAATAAATATATACAAGCTCTTTTGGAGTTCAGACATCACATGCGCAGTCAGGTTGTGGTAAAGTGGAATTGGCTTCCGGTTCAGAATGATTATCGAAAAGTGCATTGAACCAGGTCAAAGCAGATGACCTGTGTAGGGAATAACTTGAATTTGAGCAAAGATGTAACTGTAAACCATACCAGCTGAGAATCACTAAAATCCCCTTTAAGATGGATCTGCTTCTTAGAATAGGGGTAAAAGTCTAGCAATTTTCACCTATGTAATCTGATTTAAGTATGGCTGGGCACTTTACTACTGAACTGACCTAACAAGGAAGTTAATCTGTGGTATTGAAGTTTAAGACACAGCCTATAGGCTCAAAACTTGCTGATCCCAACATCATCTCTCATTTACATCATGTATGCGCTGTTTGGCTTCCAGGCATATTCACTTTTGCTTAGAGAATAAAGGTATGATTTATGGAATCAGTACTCTCTTTGCAAGGAATTGAAACAACTGATGGCATTATTTTAAGTGGAAGAACAATTTTCCCCAAATCATACCTTCATTCTCATTCTTAAACAGATTTAAATTCAAAGTAATATTTCACATAATTTTGCTTTGCAATCCTCATGGCTTAAATACAACAAGAAAGGATTGTGACTACCCAGTGAGAAAGATCAACCTGTTGAACGCAAAGATAGAACATACGCAACAAGATGTGCGAGAATGTAGCAGTATGACATTAGCGCATCAACCTCCAATTAATGTCAATATGCAGCACGTAATACCTGGTCTATATTGCGGATTGAAACCAACCAGGAACCAATGAAATTTCACATATTTCCACAGCTGTTCGAGAATAATTTTAACATCATGTTGATTTTGGTCTTTGCAGGGTGGAAGCCAAGACGTACCATTATACTAGCCAGCTGGGATGCAGGTGAAGAAGGACACATTGGATCAAACAGAAGGGGTGGAGGTAAGGAGACAGGCTGAGCTTATGACATGGGTGTAGTTCTTTGTAGATGACTGTTGGGGTGAGACGTGGTGTCTGAGTGAAATGAGATGGGGATTCTTAAGGAGGACAGAGAGAGAAAGGAGGAGAGACGAGGGGGGGAAGTTGAGGGATAGGATGAAGAATGAGGAATTGATGAAGATGTTGAGTTTGGAAGAGGCGATGGCGACCGGTTGGCGAAGGCGAATATTGTACGTTGGTATGGGCATTGTTGAGGAAGGATGGACGAGATGTGTTAGAAGGCTTTTGAGGTTGATTTTGGAGGTTGAGGAGGAGGGGATGTCCAAAGAAGACATGGAAGAAGCAAGGGAAGGCGGAGAGTAGGAGGTTGGGTGCTGATGGAGGATGCATTGAATCGGGTGAAATGGAAGGAAGAAGTAAGGGAGGTGCTGCGAATGTGAGTTGAATCCAGCCACCCCGTAACGGGGATAAAAACCGGATTTAAAATTTCGTATTTATAGTAGTAGTATAGAAGATGCTGACATTTCACTTGAAGGATCAATTCAGAGTACCTATTCACTACAACAAAGATTCCAATGTCAGGATGTCACTTCACGCCATACAGTTGGTACAATCTGAACTGTGACAAAAGTCATGTGATAGGCTTTAACATTACTATTTTCAGTACTGATTTTGTGTAAATAAGTTAGCTATAGCGTAGAATAGGAAACAAAAAAATTAAAATATTAAAAAAAAAACCAACCGAGCCTACAGGTTTCAAGTGCATACCATAAACTATGGACTGCAAAAAAAAAGCTTGTTCAAGACGTTCATAAGAACAACATGCACAGGCTATGAAATGTTTTCAAAATGGCCTGCCAGATGTAGGGCAACACTTTGAACAGTAACTCAACTTCTTTGAGGTTATGCTTTTAACCCTTTTCTGGAACCAGTGCTAGGCAAATTCATGGGCCTCACAACCCAGGGACTTTAGGGATAAAGAGTGGCAATTACTGACCTCCAGTCGGCAAAGTCGTGTGTGGCAGACGAGCTGATGTGGGTTGCAGTTTCTTGAAAAAAGCGTATCGAAGCGAGGACAATCTGGCTAGAAATCTAGGGCAGGCTGCGGTCAGAATTGTTATGTTCTCGCTAGTTTGAGTAAGGGTTAAACTTCCACGGTGCTAAACATTGCGAACTGCTCTGAAGCGAATCTGGGCTAACGTAGCCCAAAGTCTGGGGAACGTGTTAAAGTGATTTGAATGATGATTGCCACAAGAACATGCACTCTGCCCTAATGCAGAAAATGAAGCCCAGAAAATGGACATGTGAAACTGAAAAAGAATATTGATTTTGATCGACAAATTGACTCATTTTGCATTGACAGCTAGTGTCTGTGTTTTGGTATGTTATTTTAGGGTGGTGACTAGGGTGGAACAGAAACAGGGTACCTTATGCTAAATTGTAAAATAAAGCTAAATCATTACACTGAGTGGATTTCCTTACGATATAAAATATATAAATAATGTCGCGGGATAAGGTGAACCTGAATCCGATTCTTAAGTAGAACCATCTTCCGAAAGTAACTTTTCTACAATAGCCTCTAGTTCCTCAGAGTGTGCCATTAAATCAGTTACGACAAGTAATGTAAAATCAAAAAACCTACCGTTTTAAATCTACCATTGTCAATTGAGTTCAAATCGTATTACGGGCCATTCCGCAATGGTACCTGAATCAGAGAATCTAACTGACAATCACTATCAAAAACCAGACACCATACGAATCTGAAAACGGATATTATAATAAGCCCTGCACAGACTTTATATTGTCGTGAAATAATACAATCTGATAACGGTCTCTTCCTACAAGCCCTGCCAACGACTGTATATATTGCTTTATTCCGTCACTCCAGGCAGTAGATAGTTGATGAGATAGATGTTGCAAATCCAGTCCAAAAATCTGAGATAGTACAAGGAAAAAGTGAATGCCCTATATTTCCCCACCGGGCCCGAGCACAGTATAACATTAACTTGTCAATTGAGCTCGGGTTTTTACACACGTGAATTACTTAGCTATGCGTAATCTGTATACAGACATACAAAGCCGGTCCAGGCTTATACAAAACCATCACGTAAATAGCATAAGATTCCTGGCCCTATTTTGCAGAGAGCGCGAATGTATTTCAGCATACATACCTTAATTTCAGGGGTATATTCGCACATACTGAAAACGGTCCAGATTTAAAACTAAGTGCTCCCATCCTAGGAATAGCATTAAGTTTTCCGGCCCTATAGGTATATGTTACTATATAGAAAAAGCAGCATTTCCACAGAACGATTAATCTAATGTTAATGTGCATACTTAGTAACTGTGCATGCATTACACATGCAAACAGCGGTCACAGACTTATGTTAATTAATACTCCCAATAACATAAGGTAACAATCGAGCCCTTTAAGTATGTTAAGTTTTGTAAAATGGACAAGCATAATTATAAACATAAATTTGACCAACTACGAAAATAAAACTTACAACAACGCATACGACGGATGGTCATGACAAAAGCAGCTAGCAAGACGAGTTTCTGGGATAGGTCCCGTCATCATTGCAGATACGGAGAGGATTTCACATCCTTTCCAGGCTTTCGTTTCTTCTCCACTAGAATTACTATTCTATGTAATCAACAAACAGGCTTTGAGTTCAATCGTTTGACGATTTCTTATGAACTACAAGTTGCCGGGCCGAAAAAGGCCAGTCGTTTGGTCTTCAACAAGTTTTAGCAATTAACGGTGCAGTTAAAAACACCCGTTAGCTTTGTGAAAAATTTTAGAACCTAGGAATTACTCGTAGTATTCCAACATTTACACACTATAAGATTCTACGAAAAGGCTCTTATAATTGCGTATATAGGCCTAGCGATGCAGTTTTCATATCAAAATATTTCCTCTTAACTCCTGGGATTTTTACATGTAGGACTGTGAGGGGAATACCCAATGATTGTAATAACTGATATTATAAGAGTGTGAACTCTATGATAACCAGCTTCGTTTTGTATATTTTAAGCTTATGTGGATTTCTAACAGGGCCATTTCTCAAACATGTCACACTCTCAGAACCGTCGCTTAATGCCTCATCAGTTGGTGAATGATACCTGCTGAGCCAATGTTCTTTTGGTTTTCTTTTTTCCCATGTTCCCCGCGCTATACCACAATGTTTTGTTACTGGGCTATGTGACTTTGGTCACTATTATAGATTGCTGCTGACTTTCGATGGATAGGCATATCCCTTAGAAGCTGGGCGTTGACCCATCTTGATCCTTGAGACTCTATTGTTGAACATTGGTGTTCATATCGATTCCTCCTTGATTCTCAGTTTTCAACTTCGCCAAATCTTTAAAAGTTCCTTCACAATTAATTTGAGAATACGCATAGTTCCCTATATTTAACATAAAACGGGTCCCCATACTGATTCTCGTGGTGCAGAAACTTCTTTGGAGAAGTCCTCCTGAACCGGCAATAACAAAATGGCAAGAAATGTTCCGGTATGCCAGTGCACCTGATGACGAGGGACTGGCCAATTGAAAAATCCCCAGAGAAGAACATTCTCTTCTCACTCTTTCTAAAGAGCTAGTATAATAACAAAAAATTCGAAACAATTGACGATTTCTACTCTCAAAACTTCACATAGGGATAGTCTGCACTCTCATTAAAGAGGCGTCTATACTTTTAGAACCCAAACATAAGCTTCAAATATAGACAAGAACGAAAGCTGGTATACAGAGTTCACACTCTTATAATATCAGAGACTTGGTTTTCCTTCACATTCCCAAACAATGGAGAAATAACCAGGAGTTGGAGAAGGAATATGTTTGTTATTGAAGACGGCATCGCTGGCCTATATACACAAAAGAGACTCTCGTAGAATCTGGAGTGTGTAAATGGTGGAATACTACGAGTAATTCCAAGGGTATAAAAATTTTCACAAAGTAAAGGGTGTTTTCCCAACTGCCACAGTAAATGTATACAAACTTCGTGAAGACCAAACGGCTGGCCTTCTTAGGCCAGTCAATTTAGTCCATAAGAAATCGTCAAACGAGATGGACTAAAAACTGTATTGTGATTCATAGAATGACAATTCATATGTAGGACAGAAACGAAAAGCATGGATGGAAAGATGTGATCCTCTCCGTAGCAGTGCACCTGATGCGGGACACTATCCCAGAAACGGTCCTTGCGAAGGCATGTTGCCATTGAAAATCCGGTCTATACGGTGGGTAAGTTAGTTTAGTAGTTGGTCAAATTATGTTTTATGCTTGCCATTTTACAAAACTTAACATACTTAAAGGGCTAGATACCTTTATGTTGATAGGGGGTAGTAATTAACACAATAAGTATGGACCGCGTTTGCATGTGTATGCATGCACGGTTACTAAGTTATGCACATTAACATTTAGATTTATCGTTCTGTGGAAATGCGGACTTTTTCCTATATAGTTAACAGATACAATAGGGCCGGAAAACTTAATGCTTCCTAGGATGGGAGCACTTAGTTTTAATCCGGACCGATTTCCAGTTGTGTCTAATATACCACTGAAATTACCCCGTATGTACGGCTGGACAATACATTCGCGCTCCTGCCAAAATAGGGCCAGACACCTTGTGCTATTTAGTGATGGTTTTATGTATAAGTCTTGACGGTCTGTGTATGTATGATACAGAGAGTACATAGCTAAGTATGAACGGTTTTAAAAAACCAGGCGCTCAATTGGTTTATTGTATATACTGATGCCGGGCCCGGGGGGGGAAGGAAGGGGGAGGAGGTGGAAAATATAGCAGTTACTGTTCCGTGTGACTTGCTTGATTGTTGTTACTGGATTTGCAAGGCACATCTATCTCACACTGCTATGCCTGGAGTGACGGAATAAAGCAAATATTACAGTCGGTGGCAGGGCTTTCTAGGAGAGGACAGGTTATCAGATGATTATGATTAAACAACAAAATACGTCTGTGACAGGGCTTATTATAATAAGACCGTTTTCAGCTTCGTATGTTTGTTGGTTTTGATAGTGATTGGCAGTTAGATTCTCTGATCCTGTTACCATTGGGAATGGACTCGTATACGATTTGAACGCAAATTGACAGTGATGTTAGATTTAAAACGGGATAGGTTTGACTTACATTACGTGTCGTAAATGATTTAATGGCACTCTGATGGAACTAGAGGCTATGTCAGAAGTACTTCGGAAAGATGGTTCTACTTAAAGAATCCGGATTCAGGTTTCACCTTATCCCCGACATTATTTATATATGTTTCTTATAAGTTTGCCCTACTATCAATAAACAGTTTTTTGGTGAGGGTTTCTATTATTTTTATTCTTTGCTTGTTGTCTTTTACTAAAATATGTGGAAAACTGACTTTGGAAAATTTCTTTAAAACCGGTGGTGTGACTTTGTTACCGGCGGACGGTATCTTTGATCGTGTTGTCTCCGCGTTGGCGGGCCGGGTCGTACCGCGGCACGCCTTTGATTTTCATCGCTCGTTTTTCGTTCCCGTGCACGCCGCGCCCATCTGGCTCGCTTCACCCCACTTTTCAGCGTCTTTGCGCTTCCGCCCCGCGACCCTCTTTTTCTCTGTGCGTTCATTACTGGTCTCGCTTCCGCTGTCCCTTTTTGGTGCTTGTTCTTTTTGCGGTGGCCTTTCTGTTTCATGGTTCGCCATGGAACACAGTTTGCCTGTTTATTTTTCGCTAAGGGAAAGGGGGGGTGGTGTTCGTGCTCCGGTCCGAGGGTTCTTCAAGGGCGGCCCCGCTGCTTGGGAGCACCTAAAGATGTTGTAGCTTCGGCTACTTTCTGCGTGTTAGTAGGGGCGTTTCTCCCGTCGGGAGTTCCGCCCTTCTACCTCGCTACGGGCCGCTGGCTCGCCTGTTCTAGCCCTAGGGGCTTCGCCGGTGTCATGCTAAAGGCGCGGTCTGCTTCTCTGCCTTTTTTCCCTTGGGGATTTTGGCGGCTGCAGACATTCCGGGACGGCAGCCTCGTTTCTTCATAGCGTGCCTATTTGGCCGGCCCCTCGTGGGGCCAGCCTTGCTGCACGCGGCGCCTTCCTGGCTTCCGCCTGATTTAGGCTCGTTTGCTTTATCGTGCAGGGCTAGCGTGGTGGTCCCGCTCTGCTCTCTCCTGTGGGATGAGCGGCTGCAAGTCCGTCCTGTGCGGTGTTTTTGCCATGGTGACGCCCGGTTTTCTCGGGCCGATCCATCCCAAGTACCGCCCCACGCGGCTCGTGGTTTCGGGTCTCGGACCCTGCGACCTCGCTGCCGTGGTACCGGTCTTGGGGCTTGAATTCGTCCAGCCCTGAGGTGGTTTGCCGCTCGGTGCCCGTTACGGGGCGCCGCGGGTGTCATTTATGCTCACTGCTCCCCGCTTGGTGCCTGCTAGCCGCGCGGTGTCCATCTGGCTCATCTTCATGCTGTCACCGGCCGTTCACTGGCTAGGTGGGGCGCGTAGCGCTTCGCTAGGTTGGCCCCGCTCACGCTGGGTACCGTGCGCGGTACTGGTGGCGGTTTCGACCACCACTGGTTCCCGTGCTTCGGTTTCAGTTTTTCAGCCGTTACTGCACATCATCCTGCATGGCTAGCCTGCTTACCCCGCTGGGTTAATTTGGCTCGTGCTGCATGCTTTCAACCAGGCCTTCACTGCTAGTTGGGCGCGCACGCGTTCGTCCAGGTTGGTCCCCGCTCACGCGGGGTTCCGTGTGCGGTTACTTTGCGGTTCGTCCAGCGCTAGTTCCCTCTACGGTTCCGCGCGTTACGGTACACCCCGTGGGTGCTTCCGTTCTCGGCGCCTCCTCGTGGGGCAGCCTCCGGGGCTTCCCTTCGGGGGGGCCTCGGTGCAGGCTGCAGCATGCCCTCTCAGTGCGCGCTGCGTGCCCGTGAGCCCGTGTTCCTATAACGTCTCCGCGGTTGTATAGCTCGTGGTGCCGGGACTTCTCGGGGCTGTTCTCCCCGCCTTCGGGGCGCGGAGTACTCTCCCTTCCTTTAATAGCGTCTCACCTCTCGTAGGTGATCGGCTTGGGTTGAATTGTTTTACACTCAATCCTCTTTGGCGCGCCTCCTCCTTCCCACAGGGGTGCGCTGCCTGGTGACCGTTTATCCTCCGTCGTTTGTCGTTGATTTCCCGGGCTTAACCACAGCGACTGGTCCCCTCTTACGGGGGCTGTTGCTCGTGTGTTGTTTGTCCTCCTTCCCTGGGTGTTGCTTCAACTCACGCGCCTCGACTGTCTCCCTTGCGGGAGTTCGCCGCATTGGCTCTGGCGGCATCCCTCGGGGATGCTTAGGTCTCGGCGGTTCCTCGGTCTACCCAAGTCTGCTCTTTTGCAGGGCTCCCCTACGGGGGCGGCCTAGCTTGAGCGGCTTCACCCTGGGCTGGCATGTTGCCTGGCCTTGGGATGGGAGCCCTCTCAGCCTTGTGTAGTCCCGGGGTTACCGCGTATTCTCCGACGTTGCTCTAGTTTCTTCATGCAGGGTCCCCTGGGTTGCTCCTGCCGTGCTGTGGTGGGCCTTAGCCGCCTCGCATGGGGCACATCCTGCCGTGCTATAGCTTGCAGCTTCGTCGGGATGCAGTCCTTAGCCTTTATGCACTCAGCTCCCGGCTCCCATGGGTTGCTTTCCTGCCTCGGGCCTCCCTTTTGACTTGGATAGCCTTGGGCCTGCCTGCTACCCTCCCATGGGTTTTCAGCCCTGGGTCGCCAGCGCTTCCGTCGCTGCCTCTGTTGGCGTCTGACTGTTGCTGCCATCGGAGCCTAGCTCCTTCTTGGGTGCTAGTCCGGCCCGTTCCGTGTGCACCATCGGGCTTGAGCCCTCTGGTCTGTGCCAGTTAGGCGCTGGGCCATTTAGTCCTGGCTGTCCTGGCTCTTAGGCTCTGGCTGTTAGGCTTAATGCTACCTAGCCTGGTCCTCTGTCTCCCTTGGGGAACCTGGACTCTGGCTATGATGCCCGCTTCGCTGCTCCCGCTCCAGGGGATCAGCTTGGCCTAGCGCCGCTTCCGAGACGGGCCTAGTGACAGCTGCCGTCTGGCGTTAGTCCTCTGTTCCCCCTTGGGGGTCTAGTCCATTGTATCCACTTGGCTGTGATACTGGTCTTTGGGTTTTTAGCCCCCGACTTCCGTTGGGAGGGTCGGCTTAAGCCGTCGGCGGTCCTTGTGACTTTCGCCCTTTGACTAGGCTTGGGGCTTTCATCGCCTAGCCTTTGCTATTCGGGCGCTTAGACCCTCATCTCCATTCGGGGTAGCTGCCCTGGTTCTTTCCTCGCAGCTTGCCTGGACCCTTGTCGTCCTAGCCTGGCCTCGGGCTTGATGCCCTGCTGCTTGGTGTATTACCTGGGCCCCCTTCGGGGTTTATGAGGCCTGTGCCTATGCGTCTGGCTGCCCCTCCAGGGCGTCACTGGGCGCCTAGGCCTGGGGTAGGGCTTTAGGTCTTCTCCCTGCCTCCCCCCGTACAGGGACCCTGATCATCGCGCCTTGGCTGTGCTCCCTTGCCCTCCGTCCTCACTCTTGTGCGGGCCGCGAGACCCTCGGCCCTACATGCCGGCTGGTGCCTCGGGGCCTAGCCTGCTCTTGCCGTCTCGGGCTTTGGTTATTTAGTCTTGATGTGATGCTCGGGTTCCCTCATTGGGGCTTGCCTCCCACCCAGTTGATGCCCTCGCCCCCTCTGGGCTCTGTTTGGCCTGGGCGCTGGTGGATTTGGCTCTGTTGCCTAACCGTACCTGTGCTCCCAGGCCTACTCCCTCGCCCCTTGGGGCTAGCCCGTGAGGTCTTTCGACTTTTGCCCTGACACTGCCCACTGTTTGGGTCGTTTTCGTTGACCATGGATCCCTTCTCCCGTTCGGGAGTTAGGAGCTGGCCTTTGACAGTTCTCAGCACCTTCCATTTGGCTCCCGGCTGACTACCCTGGTCGGCTGTCTCCCTCTGGGGGCTTGGACTCGGGCTTTGGTTGGCTCGACTGTGCCCCTCTTTGGGGCTCGTTTTACGGGCTTAGCGTCGGGCTTGTTCCGTCCTAGCGTTGGGGCTCGTCCGGGCCTAGCGTTGGGGCTCGTCCGGCCTAGCGTTGGGCTTCGTCCGGGCCTAACGCAGGATGTGCTCCCGATTCGTCGGGTCTGTCTTAGGGGTTCCCCCCTCCCCTCCGCGGTCTTTCAGGCTCCCGTTGTTCGATCTCTTCACTTGCGGGTTTTCTTGCCACGCCTCTGTCTCACTGTGCTGCCTAGTGGGAACCCCGCGACTGGGTATTCCTAGTTTGGGGGGTTCTCAGAACTCGCCTTCACAGGTGGCTTTCTCAGTTGTTCTTGGCAGTTGACTTGGTCGTGTCTTCCCGCCGTGTGCGATTGGATCTTGTGCTTTCCCCTTATTACCCTCCGGGTCCTGGGGCATCGTTCTTTTGCCGGCTCCTGTCTTTACGATCTGGTAGCCCTTGACATGGTGGTCTGCCCTATTCGGATCAAAGTGAGCCTGAACTTTAAAGTCGGTTTGGGAGCTTCTCTTCCGTGTGGAATGTCTCTGGGGCTTAAACCCCGCGGTGAGTCATTCTTCATGTCTGACGGCTCTAGTTTGGTTGACGAGTTGGTTACTCACTTTTCTCGAGGCGTTGGAGATCCTTATTCGGTATCTCATCCGTTCGGGTAGCACATCTCCGGTGGCTCTCTTCACTTTCTTCTCCTCGGGACCGCAATATTGGTGTCGAAGCCGCTATGCTGCCCGCGGACCTCTTCCCGGGCGCCTTATGCCCGTAGCCGGAGTTTCGGCTACTCAGCTACTGTTTGCCTCCTCGTACCGATTTGAGTCGTTCGCCCAGAAGTTCCCATGTTTATGATCATTCTGTCCTTCTACGACTTGTCACCTGCTCTCTGCTTGCGTCGCCACTTGTTATGCTGTCTGCTCGGTCTTCCCCCTGGCAGTTAGTGAGCTCTCGCTCGGGTCGCCTCTCGAGGCTCGACTCTGTTCCTGCAGATCTAAACCCGGGTTCTCCCCTCTGGTAGCCTTCTCGGCGGTTTATCACTTTGTCTACCTTTCTGGCCAGGATTGCCTCTGGCCCGATCTGGGAGGTGCTAGTTTATCATTATATAGCCTTTGTCTGCTCTTCGGTTGCCCGTTTCGTGCCGCGGCTCCCCGGTATTGCGGAGGTCTGCCTCGTGTCTTCCTCGGTAGTTCTGTTCCTACCTTCCGAGTCTAGGCTGAAGTTCGTCCCTCCATCTCCTGATGTGGACAGTCTGAGTGGGACTTTTCGCTTATTTGAGGCTTTGTTTGGCTTGTCTCCGATCATCCGTTGTCTGGATATTTCGGTCAACTAGCTCAGCCTACCACGCCAGTTGTTTGGTTCGTCCTTCGTTGACGTTGGCTCGTTCCTTGACTCTGCAAGGCTGTCCTTTCCTGACCCGAAAGCTAGTTCCCTCTTGGTCCGAGTTTCTATCGTCGATTTTTCTTGGCGAGCCCCCATCGTCCTTGGGTGCGGCGTCGCTCTATCCCTCGCCTTATTACTCTTCGGGTCCCTTTCCCGGATTAGTCTCAGGATTTCTTCTCCTTGTAGCCTCTTCCTCCGGGTCAGGGTCTGACTTATCTCTCAGCCCCCCATGGGGCCGGGGCCTTTTTGCTTCATTCAGTCTCTCAATCTTTATCCCCCCCGGGCCTCTCTCCGTGGGGTTTCTTCTGTGGTGCTCTGAGCGGACCCCTCTCTAGGGGCCCGCTCCATGGTTTTTTTGGGTTAGCTTCTTGCCCCGCGTCTTTACGCTGGTCCGCCTTGCGCTTCTCGGTTTCCCTCCCGGAATCCTCAGTTTTTTCCACGGCTGTGAAGCTTTGTTCTCCGCCTTTGCCGCTTGGTGCTTCGGGCCCTTTGTCCATGGCTACGTCGCACGCCCGTCTCTGTCGGAGCTCTTCCTCTCGCTTATTCCTTAGGCTTGGGATTTCTCTGCGGATTCGCGCTCTGGCTCTCCTCCAATAAACTTTGGCCAGGTCTTTTATCACATTAATAAAGTCTAAGTCTTTAACTCACCCCTGGTGTTCTCCACTGTCTATGTGAGTTATTGGCTTCCTGATTTTAGGAATCTTGATTCCATGTGTTTTTTCGGCTCTGGCGTTTTTGGTCTACCTTTGACTGCATCCTATGGCTTCTCTCTGGAATATCATGTTCCACCTCCCGACTGAGTGTGCTAGTTGGGTGTTGATTGAAATTATTCATTCAACGGCGGTTAATGCATATATTTCATTCAACATTTGGGTAAAGGAAATCAGTTCATTTAAATGATTTAGTTTTTAAAAACACATATGTTTTATAATCATATAACTGAGGCCTGATTTCCTTTCCATGTTACTTCCCGCTTCCAGGCACGCCCCACAACATGATATGTGCACGCGTCCGTGTGGCTCTGAGCCAAAACGGAATTGGGAGAGTAATGGCCGAGCAGGTGGTTGACCTGGGGTCACTGGTTTTTTTTAGGGGTGCTAAAATAGGTATTTTGGGGCAATTCACTTCTCTAAGGGAAATGCATATTTCAGTCAACATTGGAAAGGAACTCAGGCCTCAGTTTATATATTATAAAACCGATGTTTTTTAACTAGTTTCACCCCAGGGTTGTAGTCAAAATCTTTTCTAAACTACACAGATGGTGGAATGGGGATGGTACAGATAGAATATAGTAGGAGGAGCATACTGTTTGGGTCAAACCATTGAGTTTCAGAGATGAGTGTGCAGTTAATGGTGTTTTGGAAGGGTGTTTGTTGAAGACGGGCAAAATTCAGAAGAAAGTATTGGTGTTGGGCACAGACTTTTGTTCACTTTGTTGATTTCCAGCATCATGTCTTTTAATTGACCGGATGAGATTTTGTTTTAGGTTAATTTCTCTCCATTTTCACGTAATAGGTTTAAAACTCCTACCTAGACATGTTTCGAAGGTTATTGGACAAACAAGCAAAAAAGAAAAAACCAAAAACGTAATATTTGAACGTGGCCTTCTATCGTAATCTATTGTGCACTACAGAAAATACTATCATCAACTTCTAACATAAATACAGAAAGACGGTGGTTTCAGCTTACTCTCTTCAGGTATGATCTTAATATACCTTTGATGAGCATTACAAATATGAAAAAAACAGGTTAAAAAAATGGGGTGCTTCTTTCTGCAAATGCTATTTTTACATGTTAAAGAGACACTGGCACATTTGAAAAATAGTGCACCCTGAATATTTTTCGAAATCGATATTTTTGCATGGCTGTAAGGCTTTATATACAAAGCCCTCACCCGAAATGATTAAGACCAAATCAGCTTCCTTAAGGGTAAACAGAACGATTTTATAATTTAGCGTCGCCTGCGACGTTAATTCAGCAGACGACGAAAATGGCATTTAACACAAGAACATGCACGCTGTATGCATGTTTCCCACGCTATGCACACTGTTTGATCGGTCTATAACCTTTGTGGTTTTAAAATCAGTGAGTACGAGTCAAAAATATTCATATAATGTACACATTTGTTGATTAAAGTTATGGAAAACTTCAAGTTGGCCTACAAATTACCTGGATATCTTTATCCTCATATCAATGTCCCTGTTTTGCGGTATGTTATTTTTATGTGTAAAATATATCTCTATTCTTCCAATGGCCTAGCCTATCATTTGAGAGCAAATTGAAGAAATTTCATATTTTGTGAAAATGTGCCAGTGCCACTTTAAATGTGCTCTGAGTGCACAGTTTTGTTACGCAGACTTAATTTCAGCTCTGTATTCATTCTCCTATTTGGGGCTTGCAAAAAGTATTGACTACTACCCTATTTAACTTCCAATACTTGCAAAATGTCATAACAAGCTGTATGAATCTGAAATTTTGTCTTTACAGGAACACCTTGAGATATTACATGAAAGAGCAATAGCATACATAAACCTGGATGAGGCTGTCTCTGGTAAACACACATTCACTGCTGAAGGCAGCCCACTCTTAGCAGAGGTCTTGTACCAAGCAACACAAAAGGTAATGCTTTGGGTTAGGGGACAAAGAGGAAGAAATTAAACAATGAAACAGCTGAGCTATGCATTGGCTAGAGCTCAACTCTTTTTATAAGCACACAGTACCCAATGTACTGACATTCGAAATCAATGATATAATGCATGTCTTTTACCAAAATTAGGTGAGCAGTGTTGAAGGGCACATTTCTCACACCACATAGAAATATTGCACTCATGTATTTGGTTATCTGGTAGTCTCCTTGCATTCCCGGGTTGATGCGTATGTGGTCCAAATGTTTTGGGGCATTATGAATGAGAGTGTAGTAGCTTCAAAATGCCTACTTTGTTTGTACCTTACAACATGCCCAAAAAAATTTTATCACATATAACGTGCCTCTTTTTGGGATTTACCCATGTTTCATAGTGCTTTATAAGAAATAAACAGCAACGTACCCATGCATTCACATAATGTTATCTCTGAGCATGATAAAAATATGCGGATGCATCAGGTGCAGAGTTGCACCATTAACACAACCATGGGAATACCTTTGAAGTACCTGTTAAGCAGTCGCGGAGTACTCACTCGCATCGCCGGCTGCAAAAGTGGGGGTATTTATCCAACTAGGTACACACAGTATCTTAACCACTAGTCACCCCATGGGGGAGTACCATTAAAATCCTGAAATGTTGGCAGGTCTGTGATAAATTCCCTTCAGTTATTGTCTTAGTGATTTATTTATTTCCAGTTTCACTTGCATCTAATATATTTTCCTAAATACTTCAGTTATCTGTCATTGTACTATATCACTCATTATCCATCGTCGTACTGTATTTTGTGATGAACAAAATAAATATTGCTCTAGTCTTCAATTGATGAAGTTAGCACTGTACTGGAAGAAGATATTGATTGATTGATAGAATACCCACGTGGGTACACCCATGCAAATGAGGTTTGAGCTCTGTGTGATTATTTTTAGTAATCTTATCCATTATTTAATATTTGGTCACCTGTGTTATATATTTTTACACAAGATATCATATATAGGAGGTTTTGGTGATGCTGAACTCAAATATAGATGTTACTAACTTAGCTTGAAAATGATCAGAAAAGGGTAAATAACAATGGAATCGGCTTGTAGTCGTAATAAAATATATTTGGCGTATTCTTGAAGGTTGTTTGTTAATTAGGTGCTCAGCAATGAGTACATGCAAAATCACACCTTGGAGAAAAAGAGTGCACCCTTCCCATCAAAACTCTAATGGGTCAAGATGACATAGCCTGAAATACATTATAAGGTGTTGCTGAGTTGCTCCACCATTGGTGCTCTTGTTTTTTTATTTTCATTTGGTCAGTGCTCTGTTTTGGATTTTATCTTGGACTTGTTGTTCACCCTGTACATATAATTGTGCCCCTGGAATCAGGAAGTATTTCACATTTTAAGGGTTCAAGTTTTAGCATTGTTGCAATACACAATGCAAGCAGCAAGAGAATTATGAAATAGCAGGGCTCCAAAGGGGAATCCCCTGGAAATTTTTGTATTTCAACAAGATTGTTGTGCCTTTGTTCTTATCATACACAGTACACATAATTATGTGCCAAGTCAACAAAGTCCTTAATATGGCAGAAGGCTGTATCTACTTGTATTTTATCAGCAGATACATACTTTGACCCCACCACATATGTACAACGAGAGTAATCTGTAAAGATATGAACGCATGGAAAGACGTATAGTGTTTTCATTGGTTGGCTTGCAATGATGCATGTGCAATATGGTAAGTCAGGATATTTTTTGAGGATGCAAAATCCCCATTTTTTTGTCACCTGCAAAGGGGATAAATTTATCCACATTCTGTTATAGTCATCCTATTTCTGTATGTACCTTTTTTGCCCTACTTTAACCCTAACGCGGGCCGAGATGAGGGGAAACGAAAGGCAACGAAACGGGTACCGGTCGGAAAAGGCTTTTCGTTGCATTGGGCCGTAACAAACTATTTTTGGCGCGAAATGACTCTCATTGCGTTTCATTGCATTTGGGGGGGGGAGGGGGGGGGGGGGGGGGGGGGGGGGCCGTCTTACCGAAATGCGAGCGTGTTTTTAGTTGCACCTGGGCCGTCTTCCCGGAAATGAACGCGGTTTTTCGTTTGCCCCTGGGCCGTTTCCCGGAAAAAGATGCGATGTTTTTCGGTGGATCTGGGCGTTATTGACTGGAAATGGAATGCGATGCTTTTCGCTGCATTTGGGCGTCTTGCCCGCAGAAGCCAAGGCTTTTCATCAGCGGGTTGACACTGTACCAAATGCCCATAGACAATTCGATTTCGATGGTGATACCGCCAACCATTTTCCGAAAGCTATTGGGTTAATTATGCCTAAAAGTTTCATGACGTAAAAACCGGAGCATGACGTAGTATAATAGTGCCACGCACGACTTATGATGTAGCGTATGGCGCCATTCACGACTGGCGAACTATAAGCTAAAATTTCAGCAGATCAGTGTGGAATCCATTATTTATTTATGGATTGTTTATTTATTACCCGGTTGTATGCAGTTTCACGCGTGTGTTTCGTTGCACTGGGCCGTCTTTTCCGGAATTGCGCGATGTTTTTTGTTGCACCTGGGCCGTCTTTCCGGTAAATGGAGCGATGTTTCGTTGCATTTGGGCAGTCTCAGGGAAAATGGGACGCGATGTGTTTCGTGCATTGGGCGTTATCTGACTTTACGCTACTAATGCCTGTGCCGGGAAAAAACGGCCGAGATGCAATGAAATGAAACGAAAAGCTTTGGGCTTCGTTGCATCTGGGCGTTAAAAATAAAACTAGATTGCTTTTCCTTGATTTGGCCGTCGGCCGGCAAAACGACCCGGTCCTGGTTTTTGTTAATAAGAATTTAAGACATCAAAACTATTTTCATTATTGATCCTATGAGCTCCAATTAATAATTTGCCCACAATTTTTATTATCCAAATCAGAGCAACTTTGAAATTTGACACTGTACAAACTTACCCTTTTTTTGCGTTTTTTGTTCTTATGCTTATAAATTTAGAACTTAGGCTGAGAGAGTACAAATTATACCTTTTGCGAATCCTTATGGTTAGATAAATATGAGGATCCTGGGCACCTGCGCGTCCAAAAGATAAGTGTGGAATGAGTGGATTGCCAGAGAAAACCTCCCATTTGAAATGATGGTCAGTGAAACCATTGTTCTTAAACCTTTTAATGACTTTTTGTGAAGTCCACTTCCACAGTACATAAGCTACAATCATGCTTTCTACGTTATCTGGTTTCATCGTGCATATAAAACAAAGCGAGATGGGCAACAAAGCCTTATACACAATAGCTCCCTGTGTGACATTGTGCGTGATAGAAATGGGATCTTTTCAGATGAGTCAAGTGCATCCAGCGTCACACAAGGAAGGAACTGTTGAAAATCAACTTTTGTTGCATGGAACCCCACTACATACAGATCCTAAGATCTGTACTTACAAACCTCAACTATTCTTTGCGGGAATATAAACACGTACAGTTGAATATTAGTCTTGGTCCAGTACTTG
>JAMKCH010023978.1:0-20022 GCA_023653785.1 Ophioderma brevispina
AGAAATCGAATGAAGAATATGCTAACATGGTAGGTTTTGTAATCACACCCTTTTTCCCATGCCATTGTTAATAATAGATAATTAATATAATATATAGAATAATAAAATAATATAACAATAATAATAACAGAGCATTTTATATGGCGCTCTACAAAGCACACAAGAAACACAAAAAGCACAAATTATGAGAAAAAATCATCATGGAAAGCGATAGGTTGTCAGGCAGCTTTGAACAATGGCATTTTCGTTGACTCTTTGATGCTAGATGGAAGCTCATTCCAAAGAAAGTGGACTGCGATCTTAAAGCAACTATCGCCTGATTTCTTTTTAGAACGGAAAACCCGAGAGGGATAGCATACAGCGGCCGAGCGTAGTCTTTGCCACTACTGCATGCCCTGAATATTATCACGATTCTCAAACAGATAGATCAGTGATCACAAACAAAGCCTCTCCATTGACCCTGTATAGAAGATTCTAGTGACAAGTCACCGACCTGATTCGCGCATGTTAGTGCTTCGGGTGACTGACCTAATATACCCACAATCGAATTTTGTACATGTACGTGTCATGCAAACCATACTTGACCGCGCCCAGCAAACACGTTTCCGCGCATATAATTATGACAGCAATCAATACTCCATTGCAATTCCCAGTTCAAACTTGGTTCCACTGCCGCAAACAATAGCATGCATATTTCCATTGTCACCTTCTTTAAAGTGAATGTCACGCTGCAATGAACACTGTGGTTGTCAGAATGATCTAAGTCATACCGACACATATAGTACATCTCCTATCACATTATATCGTGCACAATCTACGATTATTAGATTACTTTTTCAAACCCTCAATTTCCGGGATTGACTCATGGCGCAACGTTAACAAACATAAAACAAACACAACCCTCAAACACGGACAGTCTTATTTACACTTAACTGCATAATGGGGTTTGCACTTCCGTTATGCATAACGGGGGGGGGGGGGGGTTCCTAGGGACCCACCCCCTAATAAACTCTTTCCTAAAGGATTGTTTAGATGACATCCACCACATGTTTAGCAGGCTCAATAGACAACAACATAAAGAAATAAAACGCAAGAAAGTTGTTCAGTTAAAAAAATTAGGGGCAAACATTGATTTTCTTTCGCGTCAAAATGTGGCGAAAAAGACAATAATTTGTTTCTGCATTTTCTACGGCATGGCTTCGCCTAGACTTTTGCTGATGCTTTCAAATTTTGTGAAGAATGAACTATATAGTTACCATATAAAGCCAACATAAATGTCCTCATGCCATGTGTATATTTTTAGGTTACCTTGTATGAATTTACCATAAGTTCCTACAGTAAATCGCTACATTATGTATATAAGTATAAATGGCTCCAATGGGCCTAAACTATACGTGCAGATTTTTTTAATTAATTAATGTCTTGTTTATGTTATGTGTATGCATTATGAAATTCCAAATCACAGTAACTCTATAAGATTTTTCCATTTTTGTCATGGGGCACTTCCCTTAGATGCATAAGGGGGGGGCTCCAAGGTACCCCCACAACCTAATTAATCCCAAAATACGCGATGGGATTTAAATTTTGTTTGCACCAATGCAAGCGCAACTAACAGTTAGACCCATACAAAAATATAAACCAAATATATTGCAGGCTTAAAATCGCCGGCCTGAAAGAAAAACAAAGTTGGGTACCCTAGGAACCCCCCACCCCCTTATGCATGTTAAATTCTGTTTTACCCATCCGCTTTCCGATAAGCCGAGACCATACCGGATTTTCCAGGTATCATTGCGGCATATAATTTTGGCCAAGCTGAGGTCTAAAAAAGTCTCTCGAACGTCCATGACATACCTTGAGGAATTTTCCAAATCGTCCCAAGCTGTTCAGAAATCTGACGTCCCACCATTCAGTAATGAGAGTAATGAGAGGAGCGCTTCATTTGTAACTTGTATTGAAGAAGTGTGTACGTGTGAGATAGGCAAGAGCAATCATTAATGGATACGTTTATGAACATATTTTATTAAACTTAAGATAATTCCTTTCCTTCACAAGAGCCAGTGGTAAAGACCCTCAAGATGGCTGACAGAGGCTGGGCCCGTCTACACGCAAACATCAGAACGCGCAGCTTTATTTTGCAATCGCTGGTGGCGTTTTAGGTCAATTCCGCCGCGCCCCATATGACTTTGAGTTTGCTTTCAATGACGGATACGCCAGAGATTTCGAATTTGAAAGTTCACAATTTTTAACAACACATACTGGGACATGAATTTGACCTACTAATAAACACTTAAAGTGCCCAAGCTAAAAAAACTTCCGTTAGTGGCCAAGGGGGGGGGGTTCCTATAGGGACGCCCACCCATTCACCACTTTCCCATGGGAGTTGAATCCTACACTAGCACACAAGTAAATGTGGGGGTACGTAAAGAACCACAATACCCCACAATAAATGAAATCCGAATTTGACCTATGAACCTCAATGGGCCATTAAATTTGTTATCTCCAAAAAGAAAGTGTTCGCACATTTTCATCCTCACAAGCTCCACTATAAGGTTTGAACCAATAATTCATTAATTCTACTCTATAATCACCAATAAAATAATCATTGGAAATATAGCCAAATTTTTACCAACTCTTGTATTTTTTCTCAGAACCATTTTGTCAATCACCTTGGTTTTTCCTATAGACTTAGCAACAGCCTAAGAAGCACGGTCTGACAAAATTAAAATTGATGCTAGCAGCATATAAAGAGTGCATTTGATTTACGTATTATTATTATTAATTACTATGCCCACCTACAATGTATATTTAAGCATATAAATCCCAAGATTTTAATTACTTAATTGGTAATTAGTAAATATCTTGATTTTTCACTTCACGTTATAGGCCCACGGTCCTAGGGACCCAACCTATTATTCTATTGGAGCTGTTGGGCGGGATTCATTGTTTTTTTGTATCAGAGAAGCGTATTCATAATTTAGACCATTAGCAACAAATCCTTGAAAAAATTGATTGCGACCGAGAAATCGCAAAAAAATCAATGTTTGGGTACTATGGACCCCCGGGCACTTAAGTGGTAAAGACGCATCACGTAACACAATGTGTTTAAATGTTGAAGGCTCTATACAAGCATTGCGAGTGTCATGTTGAAACCTCATTTGAGATTTACATTGTTGCCTGTTTTTTGTGGATTCCCAGAGTGAGGCAAGAGCACCTCTACCGTTCCCTAGCTCTTTTTTCTCCCTTTTTCTACCTCTATTTTTTCGCAGGCATTCTAATTCGCCTATGTTTAGTGGTTGTCCATCGGTTAGGTGGTTTTATAGGCAACTGAGCCTTGGGATGATCATTGACCTTACACAGCAACACTGACCTACGGACATACTCCACATGGTTGGTGGTTTTGTGGCTCAGGTGGACTCCCCATATGACCCTTAGTATCGGTGTCAATTGGGACAAATGCTGACCAACCTACTTCTAATAAGACCCCCCATGTCCAAACATAGTTATTTATTTACTTGTGTGATGGACGTTCATCAGGTCACCAGAGGACATCTACCATCAACCAGGCCACTCACAGTGTTATTTGGATTATGTGCAACATGTTCCACATAACACTGCCATAACAGAAATCAATATTAAAGAAACTCACAGCACAGGGTTAAAAGCCCTGATCCTGGACCCGCAAGATTACTGGCGTGTGATACCAGACTGACGTACACCCCAAACCTTTCGAGGAGGGCCGTATCGATTTCATTGGAGAAGAGTCGCCACTTTGAAGTGTAAGAAGAATGTGTATATGTCAACATTTAATGTAAACTTTAAACGTCCACCATGCCAAGATGGGAGAATTGTGCACTAGGGGCGTCCACTGTTGATATCTCTATCATTGCACTACAAGAGCACAGCTTGCCCCATGATATGTAGAAGTTACAGGATATCAGAGTCTACCTGGGATTGACTAATAACATCTTCTAACTCGCACACCATCGGAGCTGCTGTTTGGTGGGTTGGCTTCTAATCAGTTCCACTTGCTTCAAAGGATCACTTGCATTTCCAGAATATCTCTCCAGATCATTGTTGCAAATTTTGTGCCGTGCAATGCCAGCTTGTTACAACAGTCATCTCCTGTTATAGTCCAACAAATTGTGCAGATAACTCTGAGGTCACAAGGTCATATGACATCTACGGCCAAACCCCAAGGTAAGCCCAACCCCTTTTTTTTTGGCTGCATAGTTTTTAGTAGTGATGGAGATCTTCATGCTCACATTGGTAAATGGACAAGAAGTCACATACATAGAGATACTAACAGAATGTTAAACTCTGGAGATTTCCTGGAGGATGTGGAGCCTTAAAGCAATCAACACACCAGATGCTGCAGAAGAAGAAAGGGAAATTATGGACCTCCAGTATCCAATGGAGCAGAAGAAATCACAACTAGACTAATATGCTATAGGAACAAGAAAAAAATGGAAGACAGTGCAATGTGACTGTAATGCTTACAGTTCTTTCGTCAGTGTCAGATCTGACCACAGATTGGTTCCAAGGGAGCAAAGCTCATACTAACTTGCGAAATCCCACTATACCAAAACCAGTAGGACACCTCCAAAATAGGACTGGAAGAAAGTCAGTGCAGACAAGATCTTCAGCACTCATATGCCATTGAGGTGCACACCATTCAAGCAGGGTTCTTTGCTTCTCTCAGGATGAGTTGGAGCTTACCAGCTTGAAGAAGCTACACCACTCTATTCTCGAAGCACACAAAACCGCTGCTTCCAATTGCCTACCAAAGGAGAAGAACCACTAATAAGAAAGTATTGTGGGAAGATGCACGTGTAAGCAGAGCCAGGAAAAGCCTAGCAGATGCGCACAAACAATGTCATCATAATCCAAGAGGAGGGAGACAGGGAGGAAGAAAGAAGGGCAAAGGAGGGGAGAGGGTGAGGAGTGAACATAACCAAGAAGCATGTTTTTTAGTCAAGCGAAGCCACAACCTAGACAATCATCCAGCATGTTGAAGGCGAATACCTTCAGAGAACATAAACACCATCCGATCACTTCCCAAAGCATGCAGAGTGTGTTGGCATGGGCAGTGGATGGGATGATATAACTGGAAAAAGAACCTCCAGATCAGGCCGCCTAAAATTTAACGGAAACCCCAATCAGATCGCTGCAAGGGAATGTGAAGACTACTTTTTGCCAACCTCCTAGGATCACCACCTCAGCTATCACCCAGATATGAGATCATAACCTCAATGAGCACAATCCTTGCCATTGAAACTGGAGCTTTCACAATTTAAGAGCTGAGTCGGTATAGAAATAAACAAATTGTCAAATGGTAAAGCTGCTGCCTTAAGAAGAAATACCTGCTGAGGTTTGGGAATCTGGTAGTTTTAACAGCACTTCTAGACATCTGCCAATGGTACAACTGCCTTAGAGTACCCACCCAAAGGACTGGTCCCTCAGTGGAATAGTACCCAATTCCCAAAAGGTGATCTCAGCAGGCAATCAAACTATAGGGGCATTAGCTTAACATCTATAGGCAGCAAAAGATTCTTTCAACTCGTCCTATACTTCAACCGCATTCTACCGTCACATCGAAGCCTCTGCTTAGACCAAACCAAAATGGGTTTCGCGCTGAACGCTCAACCACTTCCCACATCCTGGCCTTGTACCAAGACTTATTGGAGGAATCAAGGACCAAAAGCAATCTTACTGTGTCATCACCTTTATAGACGTCAAGAAGGCCTGTCGATTTCAGTGCACCGAGGTAAGATGCTCAATATTCTCACTGCCTATGGGGTTCCAAATGCCATTGTTGACGCAATTAACATCATGTAACAGTGGCACAAAAAGCAGTTGTTCTATCACCAGATGTTGAAACTGAGGCCTTTGAGATTTTAGGGCAGGGAAATGCTCCAACGGCGAACATTTATCACCATATCTATTCATCACTGTGCTAGACTATGTGATTATAATGCAATCAGAGAGACAAGGACATGCGGGCTTTCAACAGTACACCACAAAGAAGTCGAAGGGCACCCTGCAGAAGGCATTACTGACTACCTTTTTGCAGCGACATTTGCCTTGCTATCTGACACACTACAACAAGTCAAGAATTATTGGCCAGAGTTGAGAATGCTGCTGCAACAGTTTTTTTGGTCTTATAGGAATGTTTCTAAAACTAAATTCATGGCATATAATTCAAGGCCGTGTCACTCTGTCCAATAGAGGAGCCAACTAGACCAGTCAGGACTTCAATACCTTTCTATCTTGGGGATGAGTCTGAAAGGATCTTTCATGTCCGGAAAGCCTGTGTGTCCATGGAAAGCTTGGTAACAGATCGCGCTGCTGTAATCTAACTTACCAGACATGCTAAAGAGTGCTTCTTTCGTGCAGTTGTTGAAAGTATTCTATTGTATTGGGCAGAAAAAGGATGGACAACTCAACCGACACCTGAGGCCAGGCTAGATGGAAGCTATACCAGACTTTTAATTATGGTACAAAACCTCAACTTGGAGAATCACCCTACCAGGGATTGTAATTATATGGGGGGATTTACCCAAACTGTCCTGAAGATCGTGAGAGTCGAGCGCGCCTAATTTAAGCTTGCTCATTGCTAACGCTATACGAACCCGTCTCACGTCTTGTGTTCTGGAAGCCCCCAAGGAACACGAGCCACGGGGAAGACCAAGGCTGACTACCCTGGACTTCTGTCAGGATGCTGGCATGAACAAAATGACTGCACAACACTCATGTTGACGACGGGTTTGGAGGAAATTCAGCATGGCTTCGGCCGCGGTCGAATAGATAGATAGGATATAGACGAAGTTTAAACTCGTGTCGGTAAGGTTAGTGAGCACTTCTGAACTAGCAACGACAAAAGAAAATTCAGTTTTGTCATGAGTGAGCGGTATAGTGCGTGCAGCACCACCATTTTAATAGAGTGCTACCGGGGCCTGGAATAATAACATTTGTCATCATAGCTCTAAAATGACCCGTAGGGATGTGGAGTTATGAAACAGGTATGATGAACAAATTTAATAGTGGTGGCAATTTGCAATACGACGCCATTTTCCAAAATGTAAGCCATCTTAAAAGCCAAAACACATAAGAAGACAATGTGGGGTGTAAAAAATGTTTTTTTGGTTCAAGGAGTTCAATAAAACGGTTCCCCAAACTATAAAATGTTCATGTGCGATATTTCCAAGATTGGGCACAAACCGTACTACATTTCTTATTATATGCCTAGAAGATGATAGTGGGTCAGCATTAAAAATGTATGGGTCAAGGAGTTCAATAAAACTATAAAAACTGTCAGGTAAATATAAAAGTAAGGAAGTGTCATACGTCACTATTTCCCAAAAATGTTTTCAACATAGAAAAAGGCAACAATCCTTACCTCATGCTATAACAGCACCTTGGATGACAGATTTGGTGACAAAGTGGATGTTTATAGGTCCAAGGTTTTAAACAGCCCCATATTCTCAAAAGGCAGATGAGTGTGAGTTCATGTTATTTATGGACTACCAATGTGACAACCAAAAACTGTGACACCTTAACTACTCTATATGTATTCACCAAAACATATATCTGGAAGTGCATGGGAATTTGAAATTTAGGCCTGAGTATTTTTTAAATGGAAACCGTTTACGTTTGTTTCAGATATGTCAATAGTAAAATGGCCCTGAATTTGAACAATGAACAGGGTCGTGGTCCAACCGTGCACACCTATTGGTAGTCACTGTTTTAGGGTTTTCGTTTATAGGGGCCATAAAGCGCATAGGGGCCATAAAGCGTAGTTAGGAAGCTCTAAGGAGGAGTTACCGAAGGTTCTGTGTTGGTATTAATTATCAAGAATATGGGTAATATATTGAACACTTTGCCGCATTCAGCTGACATGCAGTAAGTTAACACTCTTGGGTACTTGTATTTTAAAATATTGGGCTATCTTGGAAAAAAAAAGGACAAATGCAAAACAAATAACCTTTATTAACCTACAGTTTTTCGAATAGTCTTATTGAACTCCTTGACCCAGACAGGAAAAACAATCATTTTGACAACAAATCATCTTCCTAGGTATGAATAAGAAATACCACGGTTTCTTGACGAGATGTCGGCCATCGTGAAAAAATAGCAGTTTGTATCTACATTTCATGATCAGACAATTCTGGCAATTGTATATGAACCTCTTGAACCAGACAACATACTTCCGGCCACACTAAGTCAACATAGTAGTGCTATTACCTTTTAAAATGGCGGCCATTTTGCAAAATGATGGTTTATGCAAATTGCATCACTTTTTATTTTTGTCATTACGTGTTTTATTGAAAATACACAACCCAATGATCAACTTTCTAGATATGATTGAAATGTTATTATTCCGGCCCTGGTTGGTATGAAATCTAAGGCCTTTTTTAAATGATGCCTGCAAGCACTATTGTAGCTTATTTTTGAACCCATTCCGCGTTCGTTAACGGCTTAATGCGAGTAGGAAGAATGTTAACAGCTTGTTCAAATCATCCTCCTTTTTGAGATTAAACTGAGTGTACAACTAGATATCATCCGCGTAAACATGAAAACCAATATTGTACTGCGGATAAATCTCACCAACAGGCCTGGTGAAAGTAAAGGAGACATTAAAAGGAAAATAAAGAGCCACTTCACCCAGGGTGTCATACAGCTGTAATTGAGGGACAGAAGATATATTTATTGCACACTAGGCAGGAGGCTTTTCAAACCGTCCTGAGCGTATTCAATTTTGCATTTTCAATTTAGTGTTCTGTCTCGCTAGTTTTGAGGTATTCATACGGACATCTTTCAATGGACTGTAAGGTAGATGGGCATTAAATTAAAAAATCGGCAATAATCTTCTTTTTAATGCTAATGTTCAATAAAATGATAAATTCTACTCAAATACAAATGATAGGCATGATCAGATAAATAAAATACATGTTTATAAAATATTGGGCATTTTGAAAACCGGGATACAATTAGTTCCAGATTTAAAAAAATGTATTATTATAAAAGTAACAAACAAGCAAATTTTATTCGCGCCCTGTAAATTTCGAAGGGGGTCAGGTTTGACTCCCAGTTCTTTAATATAGTTAACCCAATAATGATAAATCAGTGAGTTGTTCGTAAAAAACCGCCTCCACCATAAACCATTTTATTGTATTTTTAAACTTGTCATCCGTGACCCCACACAAAAGACAACTGATTAAGAGTTCATACCAATCCCATGATATATGATTCGCCCCCTTCGCAGGGGGATTTTACGGAAATGTTCCTACCCAGGAGACAAATACACCTTTATTTTAGTTCTTTCTCCCCCAATATCATGGGGGACTTATATTGAGGATTTCGCAGTTGAAGGCGAAAGTAGGTAACGGGGTTGGACCAGTATGAGCCCTCAAGTCTAAAATGACTATTGTGAACATTTTTTTTTTCGTACGGAATTCAGGAAATCGTAATGTTAAAATAGTTAAATAATTGGTATCATTATTACACCTCGTTGATATGTCATGAACATAATCATGGTATTACATTGGCTAATTCATATTACAAGTGCTTTTTAAGTGGCCCTACAACCTTGTTCACCAGAGCTTTTACTTGTTGTGCCATACCAAACAAATAATTAAAGGTTTGTTATCGGGGGGACGCAGCGCATTGCCATTTACAAAACAAATACTAAATGGTTTTTTATCGGGGAAGCAGCGCATTTGGCAAGCCTGCTGCAGCTGTTTTGTTTTGAATGTGTAATTATAATACAGTGTTTTAATCTCGGCTACGAGCAATTTTTGTAACAAAACACCCAAAGGGGATGGTTTTTACCACGCCTTCTATTTTCCATATTAAACATCCGATTACTATAAATTTGGTACCACAGGATAGCTTAGAATTTGTTTCTTTCCACTGATATTAAAGTAAGTACAAGTAAGTAAGCAAGTAATTAAGTACATTATGACGTGACCATGACGCTATAAGTTACGGCAAGTATGCAAATACTGGATAGGGTGGAAGTTTGATATATTGCAATGTTACTGGCTGAAAAACATTAAGGGGGGTATGGGGTCTGACTTTGGTAAATTTCCATTTACGAAAATAAGATAATGCAATGGCTTAACTGTGTAGATTGTAATCTACAAAATGTTTTTTATTCGATCGCAATCGGACTTTCGGTTCCCGCGATATGGCTGATCAAAGTGAAGCAGTGTACGCGAAATTTGCCAAAAACGCATAGTCTCCTATACTTTATCATGTGAAAAATTTAAATGGGTTATATTTAAGATATTTTAAAAGATATTATTTATACGCCATTTAATGTATTTATTTTGGCTAAGTCGAAGTAAATAAATACTCATATTATTTTGTCCATAATTTAAAGTAATTAAATGAACTGGGTAAGTGATTTTTATGTATTTTATTGTTTTCTCATCCTGCGATATTTAAGAAAATTATTTAAAAAATTAATTACAGGACAATGGATGCACCGATTTCGATGATTCTTTCATTAATAATTATGATAATTCAGTATAAAATGAAATTTAAAAAAAATCCATATTTCACATCAAAAGCGCCCTCAATTTTGTCTAAATGTTTCGAGGTCTATAACTCGTTTCGTTAAAATACGCAAACAACCAAAACGAAAACGAACGTAACTTGAGAACGCTACATGCTATGCACATGAAATTTGGCACACATATTCAGCACATATAGGGCTAGTGGCCGATTTTCAAAAATGTGTTCCAAATTCAAATTACACCATGAAATTATGTGATTGGTCGATTGCCGGTTGCCATGGCAACGGTATCAAAATCCGGCTTCATGGTTCACTGCGTATTTACCCCCTGCACATGCCACCCAAGTTTCGTCCCAATAGCTTGTTTAGTTATTTAGTTACGTCCGTTCTAGTGTTTAGCCAATCAGATGCCTTACGTGGTTACCATGGCAACCAGAGCAAAAATTGACATGAATTTTAAAACTTTGTGACATGGGCAACAATATGATGTTTAACATGTATATACCACTATTTAGGAAAATTAAGAAAAGTCACTTCAAAGTTCACTGCTTCAGACCCCATACCCCTCCCTTAAATCAATAATGGCACATTTTTTGAAGAGCGCCCACACTTTTCAAAATTTGATATTTTGGCACAGTTACGTTGGTGATGGTCTCGGAAACTATACCTGCGACGAGAATGCTAAAAAATGCGTTTTTATCATAAAATAAGCGATTTTGTAATAAGAATTTGGATCCCAGATTGGACTTAACGGCAGAGCTGGAAATGTTACGTTTATGGCCGTCCATGATGAAATAGTGCCAGAATAGTAGATGAATTTGATTTGCCTGAACCAATAAAACAAATAATGGATGAGCGTAGGCTATTTCACATTGGAAGGTCGTTTCCAGCAGCCGTTGAATTATTATCGGGATCCCGATAATATTTATTCTAATTACAAAATTTCTTCGTTTGTGAGAAACAGACATTTTCGAGCTTAACCATTCACAGGCATGGTTTAATAGCCAGTTACCAATGCAACCGTGTAAAAATCTCATTTTTTTTGAAAAATTGGGGGCGCTCTTCAAAAAAATGTGCTAATATTGCTTTAATATAGCATTATAACGCAATGTGTATATCAAACTAGCCATTTCCCATTATGTGGTGTTAAAAACCGTTTGAAAATCGGCATTTCCTAATCTTTTGGTTTCACCTGCTAGACGATTTACCACCATCTTAAAATTTACATTTTGGTTGCGCTTGCATACTCGGGAGTTGAAAGCAACGTCACAAGATAAAGTAAGTTTTCCGGTGATTATATTACACTCTGAACAGTATGGTTTTTAGCTTACTTGGGGCTGGTACAAGTTCCGGGATGAAAATGAGCGCCACGCGAGATGCTTTATGGAGGTTGAGTAAAGCGTCTATCCCATGGCACACAGAGTATACGAAGCAGATGAAAGTTCGGAATTTAAACCAGGTGAGGGCCACCATTCGGGAAGTCACACACGTGATCGAACTTTATTTATAACAAAACAACCAATTTAGCAAAAGAGGGGACATTATTTTTGGTTAGGTTTGGACAAAACCTAACCAAAAATAATGTGTTATGTAGAAGTTCTGTATTCTGGAAAAATAAATTCTGGAAGCTTGTCGTCAGAATTAGTATATCAATAATTTATTGTATCAATGATAATAAAACGCGTAGGATTTACCTGTTAAATGTCTAACAGTATAGAGTAGATGGTAATACGATATGTATCAATCCAATTCAAAATATAAATTACTTTTATAATATAAACAAAAAACAGATTTTCAGTTGTAATTCTAAACTTATCTATTTGTTCTCCATACTCTTTCTTATGTTATTTGATTTGCGATATGTCATCTATTGTTTACTGCCGACAAATACAGTTTACGTGTGTCCAAGCAATTATTTTGCAACCGTTTCGCACGCGGTTCGATTATGCTCTGATCTTTAGGTTCATTATCAAAGTAGAGCGATGTAATGTGGCCACCACTGGAATAGAAAGAAAGAAGTATATACTGCATTTGCGGCTTAAACTAAAACGTCTGTGGGTTATTTTTGTATTGCCCCATGGGTGTAGGCGTAGAAATATTTCATTCTTCAATTTATTGGCATCACGAGCCATACTGTGAATGTTAAATAATTAATTTTGTCTAAGGATGACGTGTCAGACAGTTGGCATTCAAGAGGAAAATGGACATATGAAGGTTTTATGATCTGATATTATATGTTAGGGCCGTAGTCTTTTATAAAGTCGTTTTAAAGAAAATAGGTTGAGTCATTTCAAATCAGGCAACATATACTTGGTTTTATCAAATTACCAAGTTATAAGTGATCATACTGTTACAATTATATTGATTTTGTGAGATGATATATTATTTCTGTGTATAACTTTGAGAAGAATTATTAGCATGGAGAAACCCTTATGTTATGGAAATTCCTATTTTTTAGAAAGACAGCGGTATGTTTGCATGTATCATTAAGTTATCTTCCTTGGAAACCCCTGGCATGGATATCAAGGAAGATCAAGAAAGACTATAAGGATTGTTCTATTTGAGAAGTTTGACAGTATTTAGAGGAGTGATTATTGATGTCAATTGAAAATGTTGTCACAGGAGAGTGATTTTAAATAGACAGACGTAAGAATAGGCGTTCACTTTAGATGGTTCTTCATCTCCTCCCCACTATACCCATACCTCTACTCTAAAAGATAAAGGTTGCATTCAGGTTTATGCAGCTGATTTTGGTGCTTATTATTAAAGGGACACTGACAAATCTAGCGTAAAGGGCGCCCTCAATTAATGTAAATACTGTTTTTTGCATGTTTACATTTCTTATACCTGAGTTAACACTCACCTGATAATCTGTGTGTAAATCAAGTGGTTTTGTAACAAACACACTCCTGTGTGGTTTTAGAATCAATATTCACAACGATGTTCGTGTAATAGGTGGATTAACACATTCGGTGATAAAAATAAATACACTGCATTATTTACAATAGGTCAAAACCATGGGGAAAGTCTTTAAGTGCAAATTTGCATTTGACATTATATTGACATTTATTTAATTTACGCATGCCATATTCTATCCAGTACATAAACCAAACACCATTGTAGGTATTACACATTTAGTTAAAGGCATGGATCGGCTTCCACTCGAAAGGCCAAAACGGCCAGAATGAGTGACCCCCTTACCAAAAAATAAAAGTTACTTACAAAACAAAATTAATATGTACATATATACGATACCAGAATTATCAATAGTACATTACGCGAAACATTTAAACATTACTCATACAAAACTATGATAGTGTATTTTAACTTATATTTGAATGATTCAGTTGTTTGCTGTGTTTTCAATTCAGTAGTTAAATTATTCCATACCTTAGGACCCTGTGATCTAACTGATTTTGATGCAAATTCGGTTTTGTTTTTAACGAGTTTATAATTATCAGCATTTCTCATAGAATAACGATTGGACTTTTTAAGGAAGTAATCATTAAATACAGTTGGCAGGTTAGCCATAGTATACTTGAACATAAATATGGCAATATTGTATTGATACAGATCATAAACAGTGAGGATCTTCAGATTTCTAAACAATGGGCTAGTGTGGGCTCTAAAATGAGAATTTGAAATATTTCTTACAGCTCTTTTTTGTAATTTGAGCAACCTATCCAGATATATTTGATAAGTACTTCCCCATGCAAGAATCCCATAAGATATAAGATATAAGACAAATCATGACTTCTATGTACAATGATGCAGCATGTTTTCTGTGTTCTTCTTCTGTCTTAGCCAATCATTTGGCTTGAAGGATTTTTCTTTAAATTTTGTTGAAAATGAGCCTGTAAATTTAAAAAGAAAGTTCTTTTGACTAAAGAAGTGAGCAATTGACTGCGATTTGAAACTGGGGTTCTTTTAGGTGGCTATTAAAATATTCCTTGGTGTAAACTCTTTTGTGCTCAATGCATGCCCCACTCTATTTCAAGATATATATTCAAAGAAATTTGGTATTTGCTGGAAATGTACGCCATTGTTTTATGGAAACCTGTCATTAAAATTTCAATATAGATAGGAAGTCCATCTAGTACTTACCAAATTCAAGTTTACATCTTCATGACTGTGTCGTTTTATTGTCCAGCAATTTTATGATTCGACCCAAAACAAATTCCAAAAGAAACAATATTGGTGTTTTAACAATTATACAGTATATTAAAATATACTGTGAAAATTATACTCCAGAATTAATGTATTAAAGCATGTTGAAGTAAGGGGGCAACATTTACACAGGGGAAAAACAATAAAATTCTTCGAATTGATTTAAAAAATGTACCAATTTATAGGGGGTATAATTGCTGCCATATATTCTCTTATGGCACTCACATTCTATTGAAGTAAGGGGGCAACATTTACACAGGGGAAAAAAAAACAATAGGAATTCATTCGAATGGTTTAAAAAAAATGTACCAATTTATCAGGGGGTTATAATTGCTGCCATCTAGTCTTCTAGGGCACTCACATTTATTTTTTTTTTTTTTTTTTTTTAATCATATATGTCATGGAGAATGGTCTTCATAATACTCTATTCTGTATAGCAATGGTGAAAATACATGTACAGCAATTATGAGGCGGCACTTCTGCCGTGAATCTCGTAAATTACACGTAACAAGGGATTTTAACCTTCATAGAGCATACAAACGCAGTAGGGGTAGGTATAAGTACTGCGGAATGTTAATTTCAGGCTTGTTGCCCAAAGTAAGCTTCTCTTTTTAAGTATCACGTATCGAAATGCATTTGGAAATAATCAATATTTCCATAGGTTTTAGTTATGATAATATTCTTATTACGATGCGAGAATGTGAAAGCACATTTTCCATTGCTGTAATTTCCATCTGTCTGTGTAATTACAGGTATTATTCGGAATTCCTTTGTTTCATTCCTCTTTCATCACTCTCTATATGATCCTTTCTTCATCACTCTAAATAACCATCGAGTCCCTTTATCTCTACACATCTTTTGATTCCAGGTTTATCAAAAGGGATTTAATGTCTAACGAGTGATCGTGTTAAGGTATATGTAATGGCAATGGCGATTCGCGGGTTACCAATCAACAATATTATTCAAGGCATAATATCAGAAGCGTACATCTAAGAAGTAGTTTAACAACTCAGTAAATGTATAACGCCCTTATTAGTTAAAAGCTTTCGAAGCGCTGAAAGTGATTGCACCGGGTGCAAAATAGTCGCTGAATGAATTTGTTTTTTATTCAGAAAATTGTTGTTCTAATTCTGTAAAATTGTGTTCCAATTCCGTAAAACTGGTCAAGAACTGGGGCAAGTATCTGTAGTAGTAGAATTAATCTTCAGTAAAGGCTAACCATAACCTATTCAAATAGTGTACGTAATTGGCTTGTCAAAGATCGGTGCTTGCACATGTTTAAAAGACTGATAAATGAACAAATGTTAGATGATTTGTGGCTCAATAAAAGGATTGAAAGGGTATCTAATTCGAGGATGTGGCTAATTTACCTTGTAACCTGCGGAGATCGATATGCCCAATTAACTAGATAGCATATAATCAATTTGTTTTGATAAAAACAACGAAATATCATTCACAAAATAGCACGCCCATCATGATGAAAACAAAAGGCCGATCGAGATAGTGTATCCCATGATCATTTCTTCCATAGATTTTTGCCACCGGTTTCCACATGAGTTTATAATGACCAAATGCGATGAGTTCTGGTACTTTGGTCACTATAACTTCATGATACAACCAGTGCAAAATTTGCACTGTCTCTCCGTGTGGGAATGGAAAAATCCCTAGCCTCCTTTTTCGATTGAAAATGAAAACAACCGTGGATTTTTGCGCCGAACATCAGCAGTCAGCGGGAAATACAGTTTAGGAGCACTATAAAAGGAATTATGATATGCCACCATACTCTCTCAATTTCTTAGATAAAAACTAATCTAATTTGATTGCTATCAGTGACAAACTAAAAGAGTTTAGGTACAAATAATCAAATACATGTACATGTATAAAATCCTAATGAGGAACAATTTTATCCAAAAATTTAGATTTGTCCTCCGTTTAATCTAAGGAAAACTTTTATTAGAGATTTTAAGGTCAAACGCTTTTACAAAATAAAAAATCAATTTACTATATATTTAGCCTAACTAAAACATAATAATCTGATAGCTTTAAGCTGTAAGAGACCATAGATAAACACTTAAGCAATACATCAAATTATTTTGAGATCGCCCCAATTTTCAAAAAAAAAAAATGAGATTTGCACGTTGATTGGTGCGGCTAGTAAACTATACCTGTGGAATGGAAAAAGCCTTTCGAACATGTCTATATGTATAGGAAAAGAAGTGATTTGGTAAATTAGGAATAATTAATATCGGAGATCCCGATTAATAATTCAACGACTGCTGGAAACGGCCCTTCCAATAGGAATAACGGGAAATAGCGCCATGTAAGTGTCTACGCTCATCAATTAGTTGTTCCGATGGTGAGGCAAGTCACAAGTTCGAGGTCATTCGTTGGTTTTGTGGCAATAGTTTCACAATGGACGGACGGAAATTTGGCGTCTCCAGTTCCGCGTTTTTAATTAAATAACAATGGGGTATTCTTATGTTGAAAGGACGTGTTAGACTCTTAGGATTATAGGTGAAAAGGTGAGATTTCTTAAAAGTAACCATGATCTAAGTGGTAAAAGGGGGCGTATGCTGAAAGCCATGTTACCCACTGACATTGTTGTAGGGCTACTAGCGTCTTGTCATCGTCAGACGGATCCAATAACTGATTCATGAATACAAATAGGTAACCTTTCAACAGCATTAGTGGCCATCATCCTCCGATCTTGGGATCCAATGTTAAATAGAGCTGCACATAATCAGCATACATGTGGTAAGTAATATTCTGCTTGCGGAGATTGATATTGTGATAGTATATATATTTCCCCCCCCATGAAAAAAGAGAGGCCCGAATCGAGCGAATACCCGAGGAAAACCAAAAAGGGAAATGTTTATGTTTAAAAAATCGAGGGACTAAAAGGGGGGTTCTGCAGGTTAAGACCGAAGCCAGCCACCTTGATTGTGAAAGTGTGGAACGTCAAAATAACTCCTGTCAAATCTATGAAATCGATTATTGCATTTTGGGATTTTAACAAATCTGCAAAAACGTGAAGTACTGATGATGTGTTGTGTTAGATAATTTCAATGTTTTTGACTTTCTTTGACACCTAGATTTTGTCACATTCGGTTTGTTTTTTTCTGACTTACGGGGACCATCGTCTCGAATGAGCTGTGACCTATCCTATTCCTTCACCGTTTTTCATCTACTGTAAGCAAGACTATTAATGTGCGTACCGTTTTTATTTAGCTAGGAAACTACAAACTATACCGTCGGCCGCGTTCCATAGTGACGGATTCGAAATTTTTGAATTTTAGAAGAAATGGCCCAGATGCGTTGTTGGTAATCTACTCTACATATTCACCGAATTTTAAACCTCAACGTTGCTTATGTATTACAAAACGTTATAATATCTCATCACATAATCTTACTGCGCAGGGTCCATAACCTCGTATCGCATTTTCGAGTATTCGTCTTGTCACATAGTGACATATTTGTGCGATATCTATTTTCAGTTCAAGGAAGAGTTGGTATTTTGTCGTGTTCACACACAGTGGGACCTATTTGGCGCAATACGATCACATAAACGATTTGTTATTTGCGGACGTACTTGTTATTACACGTTGAATTATTGTTATTTTGTCGGGGGTTTCCAATAGTGCGTATGTTTAATTACATAAAATTTCGCATATCTCAATAACTTGAAGTTGATTAGTTAAATAACTTGAACTTGAACTTATTTCGGCGTCGATTTTCCACTAAATGGAATTTAAACATATGTAAAATAGATATAATAAATATACGTATAATAGATATATCAAATCGAAAATTTCAAAAGCCGTGTTTCTCGAAATGCGTAATTTAGAAATACGTGGGTATGTGACGCGGCCGACGCTATTCCCTTCACTTAATGCACAGTACTAATTACTTCATCCTTTCTTGCTCTTTTTTTTTTTTGCAATCAGGTGCACAATATCATTTGCCACGGAATAAAAAAAAAAAACGCTGGCAAAATTAAGGTAACTTCAGTAGATTCCGCAGTGCAGTATATCATTGCATGACCTCATATTAAAAGTGTAATTTTGTGACTTTATACGTCATGTCTTCAATGTGAGCAAATTCCCTCCCCATTAAAAACATGCAGTTATCTAACAAATGCATCGGGTATCATCAAATGCACCACACGGAATAACGATGCTGGCAAAATTAAGATCACTGCATTAATGTATTTTGATAATGTTTTAATACACAGGGTAATCTATCTATCTATCTATCTGAATTTGTTTTTCAAGACAACTCCTGGAAATTTACTTGGGAATGGGGATATTAAAAACAAAAACAAATACTGATGGCAATACTATCGTATTACTGAGTAAAGTTGTAAAGATAGGATGGCCCTCCTGCACAATTGCCCTTGTGAATTGGAGGCTGGTTGATACTAGTTTCCTTCAATATACATGTAAAACTGGGTTAGGTCTTTGTTTGTTTATTTATTTATTTATTTATTTATTTATTTATTTATTTATTTATTTATTATTTTATTTATTTATTTGTTGGGTGGGTGGGACCAAATTACTTTGATTCGTGATTAAGTTTAGTAAAGAAATGCTAAAAAAACAATTAATGTTTTTGATCTGTACGGAACAACAAAATATGATGTAAAAAGTGGGTCCATATTGATTAGTAAATAGTTTTGCCAGAGTTCAAAACAATTGCCAACATTCTGCATGGCGAGAGATTTCGCATTGCCTTTATCTTTTCCCATTACTTTTATACTCATACCGTCAGATGATGTATCAAGCATGCCTGTATTGAAGGTGCTCATGAAAAATGAACTTAGCCTTTCCGGTAAACTAACAGGTGTAGAGCTCTCGTTCAAGGACGCTTGACACCATTCTATTACAGGTATTTTAGGCCTTGGCCAGCGAGCCAAAAATGGGTGTTCACTACCTAAGAAGGGTACAAATTCTAGCAATGTTTTTTGAAAAGCTACATGTCTCTAGTGTATGAAATGCCATGCTAGGTAATTCTAAGGAGTAGCTTAGTCTCAGAATTCAGTCGTTTTTTGAAGAGTGTGAAAATTCTCTATTGTAAATTGATATACACAATATGGATAACAATAGACATGATGTGGTAAATTGAATGACTTATACATTGGCTCGGGTAACTCTAACTATCAGTTTTTATTATTTTGAATGGAATATGCTTTATGAAAGCTTAAATATTACTTGGATTCCTTTGAAAGTGTCAGTTAAAGCATTTTTATATATATCACGGCATGGGAAAATATTTTTTGTATTTTTTTTAAATAATTGTTTTTAATACAGGTTTTATTTATGGAGACTTAAAATACCCACTTT
>JAMKCH010023979.1:0-45600 GCA_023653785.1 Ophioderma brevispina
TTTATGGGAGGTTCTGCATCTGCCTAAAGACAATGCCATTTGTTACACAATCAACATCGGAGAAGGTAAGCAAACATTCCTTACGAGTCATTAGAACACCACTGTTCTTACATGACTGCTCATCCTATAGGATGCGATATTGGGAAGCAAAAGTATTAAATCCTATCTTTTGACTCTAAATATGTGTAGAACAAGAAACAAAAATAATGATGAAAGTGACCACATTGTCATCCACATACCCAGAGAGGGACCGAGGGCCCCTGGCTCCATCTGTCTGTCCAAGACAACCTAGTGTTGGACTGTAGATTGACTGCCCCTGGGAAATTTTAAAGGTGCATGTCCCGTGTCCTAGCAACTTTATTTTTTGTTTTATGGTTCACTAAGTTATCCTCAGAAAAGGTTATTTTCCAAAATTTCAGTCGATTCTGACGCTGCATTTTAATGTTATGAGGAATGTTCAATCACAACACTGAACCATAGGCCCATGTTGTTGGCAATTTCTGTCTGTTTACGGACATCTAATACAAAACTTGAATATTCTTCTATACTCCATTTCTCCTTCCTCCGTGCAGTGAGTCAGCGGCGAGATTTGAATGGTCGCCCAGTAAACCGTGCGTGCTGGCTTAAAGCAACGGCATTTTTACACGCGCTAACAAAGACGGCATATCTAAACACGTGCGTAAAAGCTGCGTCACAGGTTATGACAGCACTTCACCCGGATGCAGAGAAAGGGACTATAGAGTAAATCGAATATGCACGTAAGATTTGGCACACTACTTACGCCAATTCAGTTAAGATTATATAAAAATCTCACTTGTTTGTGGTCGGGGATCACGAATACTCCTTTTCATAACTGGCCTATGGAACAACAATAACAAATCACTTTCCTTGTGTACTTTATTTGTCCTATTTGACCCATTTTTGGAGCTCAATCAGCCCTTTTTTTTCTTGGCATCTCGGCCAGTCATACATTATTCTATATGCGTTATTATCATTTGCTCAGGTTGATGACGCTGAAACGGTAATATGAAGCATTTTTAGACTGATTCCTCTATGCTGTAAGTACTGTTGTTGGGGTCCATAATTAAGTGCTGTTGGTTGCAAGCCGTTTTTTTCCCAGCTTTGATTAGGTGTATTGCAGCATCCACCAGAGTACCATGATTCCTACCCACTAGCCTGTAACACTCGCCGTCCCGATTCTGTGTATTGTTTGCTGCATAGATGATAGTGTTCACACAGGCGGCTGTCAGCTGATCCTCCGTCCCCGCGGAGGGAAGCTTTGTTGTTACACCAGCTCTCAGCGCACGCACAGTATTTTTCCTGGTCATTTTGGTTTTTTAGATATTTTTTTTTGGCATAATATTTGCATTTTTTATTAGATGTGCGGGAATATGGGGGTTTTTAATGGTGCCCGGGTTTTTTCGAATTTCGTAATGAATTCGTAAAAAATTATCAAAAAATTCTAAACATAGCCCAAGTATATAGCGCCCTCATTTCACTCCACTATCAAATGACATTGTGGATATACCATGGAGTTAGCTACAACATGTGTACTTCAGGTACTGTCCTACAACCCCAATGCACCTTCTCTTCCACCTAGTGGGGAACTACAAGGTCATTCCATCGGGTAGGTACTGTATATTAGCCACATCATTGTATCCCTACTAAATGTGTCTTTGCAAGTCCTGTCTTGCAGCTACTGCTAGCAGTAAGCCCAGTGTGTACTGTGCACTAGCTGCCCGTGGAAGACATGGTTGTAGCTGCCATATAGGCTAAACCATGTGAGTAAGAAAACGGCCCCGTGTACTGCAGATCAGTGCAACGAGAGAATTTTAGGGGCATCATATATTGGTGTCCATATGTAGGTGCATTTCATAGAGATAACACCCCAAGAGATTTCTTACCTTGTATTTGGGTAGATAATGAAAACTTGAAATGTTAAACAAAAAGCATTTTTTGTTTTGCTTATTTCAATATAAAACCTTAGCAGAATTTAGTATTTGCAGCTATAGGTAAATTAGAAATTTATTGTTTGTACAAAAGAAAAATAATTAGCTTTTAATCCTTTCAACATAGGGATATTTTTGAATAGCAGCTATACATAGTGCAAAAATCAGTATTTGCCTCCTTTTTTAAGGGGCACCTGAAATGTGAATTCTCTTGTTGCAAAACCTTAATTTTTTATTGACATTCCAGCTAGGGAGAGCTACACACACCCATTTCAATATTGGCTTTTATTCTAATGCTGTTTCAAATGTAGTATATAGCTTTGAAGAAAAAGAATTAAATTTGATAAAGATGTGCGCATATTATAACAACTTTAAATATTTACAAGCCATTGATTTCTCCAAATCGGTGAAAGGGCTTAAATTTGTGAAGATGTATCACTGTGAATGATTTGGCCTACAAGATCCTATATTAATGCTTCGTAAATTTTGATTCAACTTAATGTTATACTTGAACTCCTGTCAATCTGGTATGAATATTGCATGTATGTGTGTGTACACACAAACTTAATTTTTAAAAAAGAAACATGTAATTTGTTGTTCAACTAGAAAATTACTGGATAATACATTATATTACATTCTGTCAAGGTTTCTTGTTAAATCAATAGTGACGTCAAAATTTAGGATTATTTGGCTAACGTGCATTGTGGTTGGTGGTTGAATGTCATAAAAAGGGTGGTGGGTTGTTTGTAAGATGAGGTTGTAGTGTTTTTCTTCCATAATGCCATTTCTCTTCAATACAATTTTTGAACTGGTCGTCACATAGTTTATACTGACAAAAGTCCCTACATGAACAGAACTCATCCAATTATAATTTAAATCTTTTTGTTACTACTATACACCCATATAACAGCCAGGGTCGTCAATAGGGCACAAATCCGGCCGGCCAACGATTGATTTTTGGCCCTCAACTATTGCGCTAAATAATAAGGGAAACATAAGAATATTCAGGTGTATTTGGCCCTCAGTGGGGAACTTTCAAAATGTTTGGCATTCTCTGGCCCTTCAGCTAATTAATTGAGAACCCCTGCCAAATAACACCCGTACAAAATGACACTTGGAAAAATTGCATTGTGGGAAAGACATTATCTACAACATTGTTTTTTTTTTTTTTTAAAAATATTGAGAATGATTGAATCAAAATAACTTGGCAAATTTAAGTGCTTTCTTAAACAACTTTACTGTAATAATTCCCAGATGGAAATCAAAGGTTAACATCTATCAGCTGCTGAATGAATGCCAAATAAAGCAGTATCACGTTAGAAGCAAATTTGCCACATCTCAAGCCCTGAAAGAACAAAAAATCATGTTTTTTGTCTCAATGATACAGTTGAGCAAGAAAAAGCACGGTAGCCATATTCAAAGCACCCGACAGGATAATCAGATGCCAATCAAGAATTAAACAGGTACTTGGAAAGTAGTGTCCACTCTTTACATTATCATTGGTATATGTATTAAATATCATTATGTAGGAATTGTCACAATTGGTTTGCAGTGTGATTACACTCAATAGCTCTCTTAAAATACTTGTAGTGGTGTATTAGTGCACACCTCAATTGCTATTTGAAAAACGAAGTGTCTGATTTGTATTTATTGGGGGGTGGCAAGTGCCCACCAACCCCCCCCCCCAGGCTTCGAAGTACCCAGTTGCACACATGCACAGGTGACAGGTAGCTTCTCTCGTTGCATGTAACTTTTGGTGTCCTGACATGCACGTGCGCATGTAAATTTAAACTTGTGAAATTAATAAACTATGAATTTAGCTTATTTCGTAAAAGTCATTGAATGCTGAAATTATAAAATTTGAGCCAACTGTCAATAGTCTTAGAAGTTACCAGAGTCTGATATGAAAAGGTCAGCAGTAGCCACCATGTTTACATTAGCTGTGAATGTAACTTTACATTGTGCATGTAAATTTTGAAGTTACATGCAATGGTGGATGTAATTCTAAAATTGTAAATTCGAAGCCTCCCCCCCCCCACCCGGCTCAAAAAGCAGAATGATAGGACCAAATTATGGGGAGGTGTTGGTGGGGTTTGGGGGGGTTTGAGTGTCCATCCCTCTTCGTCGGGTAATTTCGACCAATTTCAGCCTAAATTTGTCAGAATAGGTAAATTCTGACATTTTCGAGTGCTACGCGCGCATTAGACTTAATGGAGCAAATCACCGAGAACGGACTTACAAATTTTCGCCCCTTCTGGCGGGACGACTTGGAAATTTTGCCCCGCTGGATGACGGCTTGGGAAACCACTACTTGGCATGCAGATCTGAAAGCACTGTCTTCTTTTGAAGTATAGAAGCCTGTCAAGGCCGCTAAAAGAGCAAGTGCATAAGAAGTGTGTGATTATAAATAATTTGGAGATACATAAATGTCCCAACAGACTGGGTTCTCCTTCTGTAAGTGGACATGCTTTATCATAACCAGGTAGAATTGGGCAGCTGCTACATGTTTCTGATTACAAGATCCTCTCAAAAGAAAATAATCACCTGAGGGTGTTCTGTACTGTAGTGCAGTTCATAGAACCTGGAGGAATTCAGGAGAAACAAGCCAAGTGTGAACATCCAACCTTAAATTAAGCCTGTTTACCAAGGCTAATCGCGGAGATTTTGAAATAAAATTTTTCCTGTATTTTTTAAAAATAGTCTACTAGAACTAAAGAGAGTCATTAAATGCCCAATTCCAAAGTTTGAGAAGGAAAGGATTTCGTTTCCGTGCACGTAAAACATTTATGTGGTAGTATACAGTGCCATAGGCTAGTGTGTATAACAAATCCATTCCGGATCCAGAAATTTATACAAAGTTGTGATTTCCTATATGAAGGACTCGATTTGAACTTAGCTATTTCACCAGTGATTAGTATATGGGACACGCTATGTATATGCAAAAAACACAAGTTGTTTGGAATGAGGGCGCCCTCCTCGGAAAATCTCCGAGTAACTTTAAGAATGGGAATTGGAAAGGTGTTTATTTTATCTGCTCTCTTAAAGGTGAACGAGAGCTTTTGAGCACCCAAATGTTGTGTAATAATAGTAATGTCATATAGACTATTTTACACCCAATAGATTTCGACCTTGTTTTTGGTACAGAAATGCCTTAAAAGCGAGAGAAAGGTGATTCTGATTTGCTTAATATTTCAATATAAAACAGAGGCTGAATTTTGTATTTGCTCCTATACAAAATTAGAAATTTCACAATTTTGTACCAAGAACACCTAAGCTTTACATCCTTCAGATTGGGGTATTTTTGATGGAAAGCTTACATCAGGGCAAAAATCAGTTACTTTTCGATTTTAGGGACACCTGACACGTGAAATCTCTAATTGCACCTTTAAGAAAAGAGAAATGAAACTTGGTGGTCCAATGTTTTGCATAGAAGAACTCTGCCTCCGGCCCTTCCACTTAAAAATCAAATGGGGCATCGCCAGTTGTGATTTGGTCTTAGAGAGAGTATCAGTTCAAAAAAAATTATACCTGGATTCTCTAAATGAAAATTTAAAGTGTTTCTTTTTGCCAGATTGATGAATGATCATTGAAGTTGGATGGAACTATCCAGACTGGTATGTGGTGAACAAAAGTAAGCAAGTAAACAGCAGATTAGAATAGTTTAATACATGTTTCAGATCTGTCATGCAGTTTTAAATCTTCAAATGCTCAGGATTACCAGGAGCAGGTCTATTCAGGAAAATTTACGAGAGTCTCATATATGGACCTGTGACTCTGTGAGCCACGTGTAAAAAAGACCTCAATTGACCCTAACTGCCACTCCAAGTGTATCAAAACGAGTCTCTATAGCATTGCAAACATTCCAAGGTACTTGGAAATTAGAAAATTACTAAAAAGCCTGCAACTTTTGGCAGGCACTGGTAAAGGACCTGAGAATCTTGATAGACAAATTGAGAGTCTTGGTATCATTAAGATTATTTCAAATGCTCAGTAATTACACTAGGAGTGTCGGTCCAGCAGGATTTATGGAGAGTTCATAATGACCTGTGACTTTGTGAGACACTTGGTAAAAAAAGACCCCAGTAAGCTGTATGTGACAAATTGAGATCCTTGATAATTTACTGGGGGGATATTACACACTGTTGTTTCTGTTGCTGTGGACTAATTGAGATCTGTAGGAATTTTCCATTTTCTCTGAGATGCTCAGCAATAGGAGAGTCTGTCTATCAGACAAAAAAAGAACAATCAAAAAACACTCTTTATTTCCTATAACAAATTACTAGTTTAAGCATCCATGTCATTAGCCATAAGTTTGCAAAATAAGTAACACAGTTTGAAATGCAGTACTCTCCTTTGGAGAATCTCATGGAAGGTAATGCAAATAAGTGTTGATGAACAGCTCATTCCTAATTTGATTCATGCACCTCACTGGCCGTTCCAGAGGGTGTTTGAACCAAATCCCATAATCAGTGAATTGTGCCTATACTGTACTGTACTAAAACAGTCAAACTTAGGAAGAAAAAGTGTTCAAGAAGTTTAAAGACCACAAACATTTCATGATCACTTGATAAAAATTCCTAAGTACTAGCACTTTGTGGGATAAATTGAGTGAATAAGTCAGGTCAGGATTAGAATTTTTGTGAGTCATTTGACCTATTGAGGTGAAATTTACCAAAACTGGTTGCAATGGGGATGGATTCAATACACCCTCTTTGTCCATTCATATGGACACAGCAACTGGGTCAACCCAATCAGCAATGGCGTTAAATGTAGTAAAGGAATGGAGGAAGTTGTGAAAGGGCATGTTTTTCACAAAGTTTGCTAATAAATCTAAAAAGTAAAACATGACATGAGAGGTAGATGCACACAATCATCCCTAATACTCATATGCGGCCATATGTGTATGTTGATTTTCAGTTTCGTAAGGACCTGCATTCTGTTTGAGAGCTAATCATGTCCAATCCACACAATCATCTATCCCCATCAGAAGTATGCAGAGGTAAGGGACTTAGGGAGGGGCTCATTATTTACGCCAGGGGGAATGGGAGGATTGGAGGGGGGAACCCGAAAAAATTTTTTAAGAGAGGGGGGAACGTGAAATTTGTCATCAACTGAGAGGAGGGAACATGAAATTTTAAATGGGCGAAATCAGCATGAAGCAAGGGGAGAGTATAAATTTTTGAACGGAAGCGAGGGGGAAACTTGCTGAATAATGTGTGTTGTTGTCCGAAAAAAAGTTGGAAATCCCCATTCCCCCCGGCATAAATAAGGACTGTCTCTTGGGAAAGTTAATAAGGGCACTTATCAAAAAAGCCCCGGCCCCTGGGTACCCAGGATGGCCGGAACTTGTACTACCTGATAGCGGGGAGTCGATCCCTTTTTTTGCCCGCGTGGTACCGGGGGTTATATAGGTCGGGACTTGCTCAAGGAGTTCACGCATTGCTACAAAAAAGCCGTGATTTTGGGTTGGGACAAACGGAAGCGCAAGTTTCTACAAAAACGTTTAAACGTGTACGAAAAAGCCACAATACACAAGATTGAAAGCAGCCATAAAAAATGAATCGCACAAATCAGGTTTTACGCATTTTGACGCTTTTGCCGGCTAGCAGGGGTCGGGACTTGGCCAGGGGTTTGACATAAAAATGTTGCCCCGCATGGCCGGGGAGTTAAACATTTAAAAAAAGAAAAATATTAAAAAAACACCACTTCATGTGCACGTACCGGCCTATACCGGGTACCCAGGGGGCCGGGACTTTTTGATAGGTGCATAAAACTTAACCCCACATTCTAGCAAAATTGCTAAGTTGTGACAAAGTATTAAAGGGATAAGAGCGATTGCTAAGTGGAATATCAAAAAAAAATTATAAAAAAATCAATGTGTTGGTTATTTTTTTTAAGACATGGATGTGCGAACATTACCTGCAAGTGGTTGACTTAAATCTGCATATTAAAGACAAAACAGTACATTTTATCCAATTCTAGAAGTTTGGTGCGTGTCAAAATCCACTTGAGAAAAAAATGGTGATATTGGGGCCTGGAGCCTGTTCTTTTTTACCTCAAACACATGAAATTATGATCTTTTGTTTGTCTGTACTGGTGTGTAGCACAATCAGCGTTTAGTGTATATTTTTGAGTCGTCCATCATCGCATGTCAATTTGCGGGAGACGGTATGACAAATTTCTCAAATACCACTTTAAACTATTTGGGAGTTTTTCCCTAGTTTAAAGTAGTTTAATGAAATGTACCAATTATCCCTGATTTCTAAGTACTAGCACTTTGTGAGTGGATAATTGAAGCTGACCAAAAGTCCAGGTCATGATTAGATTTGTCGAGATCATCTTGACTATATTGAGCGGTGAAATTTCCCCGAAACATGGCTGCATTGTGGGATGATTCATACACCCTCTTTGTCCCATTATCCTTATGGACACCAGCAACTGCGTCACACCATCAGCAATGTGCCGTAAATGTAGAAAGGAATTGGAGGAGTTGTGAAAGGCATCAATGTTTTCACAAAGTTTAGCTCTAATTAAAGTAAATACCAAAAAGTAAAACATGACATGAGAGGTAGATGCACACAATCATTCCCTAACTTACTCATTAATGAGGAGCATATGCTGTTTTAGTATGGTGATTTCATTGATAGTAAGGCTGCATTCTGTATGAAGGAGTAATAATGTCCATACACAAATCATCTATACGATAGACGTAGGACAGAGGGGCTAAGGGATTAGAGGAAGGGGGGTCATTATTTACGCCAGGGGGACATGGAGGATTTGGGGGGAACCCGAAAAAATTTTGTAAGAGAGGCGGGGAACGTGATGTGATTGAATTTGTCTCTCCACACGATGGATCCTACACACGAGAGGAGGGGACATGCAACTTTAAATGGGGAATCGCATGATCAAGGGGAGAGTATGAAAATTTTTGAACGCGTAAAGCGAGGCGGAACGACGAAAATTTTGCCGCAAAAAAGTTGAAATCCTCCATTCCCCCCGGCACAAATTTAAATAAATGACTGCCCTTAGGGACGTCATATGCCTATCAAAAAAAATGCCCCGGCCCACTGCGGTACCCAGGATTTGGACGGGACTTGGGACTTGTATCTAATGAACTGATAGCCGGGGAGTTGATCTTTTTTTGCCCGAGTGTACCAGGCGTATATATGTCGGGACTTGCCTCCAAGGAAGTTCACGCATGTAAAAAAAGCCGTGATGTGGGTTGGACAAAGGAGCGCAAGTTTCTCAAAAACGTATAAAATCGAGTTACGAAAAGCTACAATACACAAGACTAGAAACGCAGCAGCCATTAAAAATGAATCGCCCACAATCAGGTATTAAGGCATTTGACTGCTTTCGCAGAGCTAGCAGGGGTGGGACTGGCGCGGTTTTGAAATAAAAAGTGTGCCCCGCAGGGCCGGAACTTGGCCGGGACAGGGCCAGGGAGGTTTAACATTAAAAAAACATTCATGTGCAAGTCCGCCATCCCGGGAGGTACCCACGGTGTGAGCAGATAGGACATTTTTGATAGTGTGCCATAAACTTACACACACTAGCAAAAATTGCGAATTTTGACACATAAGTATTAAGCGGATATAAGCATGCGATTGCTATCGGAATATATCAAAATAAAAAATTATAAATCACATTTAGTGTTGGTATGTTTGCTTACTGAAAATGCATTGCTGCTAACATACCTGCAGTGCGTTGGATTAAAATTGCTATATTAAAAGACAAAACAGTACATTTTATCCAATTCTAAGAATTTTGTGCTTGTGCGTTTGTAACTTCGATTGTGAAGAAAAAAATGTGTGATATTTGTTGGACTGTGAACTGACGTGTTTTACCTTGCAAAACACATACATTATTGATCTTTGGTTTATTCTTGTACTGGTGACCTTGTTAATGTAGCACAATTCAGCTGTTTTACGGTACTATTTGATGTCCGCACATATTCTGGCATAGGCAGTAATTTGCGGGAGAACGGTAGACAAATTTCTCAAAATACTCATCTTTTAATATTGGTGATTTTCCCTAAGTTAAAGAGTTTTAATTAGAATGTACACATATGATCCATAGATTTCTAAGTAATCTATTTTTTTTTAAAAATTAGCCCTCTCACATTGTTGCCTGCTTATCTCTTAACAATAGATTTTTTAACTTTTTAAAGTATATGGTGTGACCAATCATTACTGTGTAACAATTATTAAAATTCTTATTCAATGAAGCAAAGAGTTAATTTACAAATTAAGCAATTGTCTTGAATTAAGTAACTCAGTAGTGTGTAAGATTGCTTCATTCAAACTCAGGTTTACGGGGCCAACATTTTTAAAGAATAGAAATCATAGGGGAAAAATTACATTTTATAAAAAAGTGCAAAAAACAAAATGTTTTTTATTCAATTCTGTTTAGGGGGAACACCCCGAAGAGTAACGAAGAGTAGCCAAAATATTGTTATAAGGTCTAATGTACAGACTCTAACAATTTCATAAAGTGTGAAATGACATGGAATATTCAACTTTTAAAGCTGTTGCATATAGTGCTTAAGCAGTTGTGATAGATCATCTAAGTTCTGTTTCCATTTCACAAAATAATTAGAAAATGTGTAAGTATATCTAAGCAACATCATTACTCTTTCGTCTCAATAAATGACCATATCAGAAATAACAAGGGGCATCAGAATCCTACGTTAGGATTGATTTTCTTTCTAATCGACATTGAACAGTATACAAATACACAGCTGACAACAGTTAGTATGACAGATTCAGTATTACATGTATGAACACATAGACTTGGCCATTAACTTGAATTTTATTAATCTTTACCTGGGGATGCAGCCATGCGACACACAACTTTTGATGAAAAAAAATAAAAACGTGCGGCGTTTCTGCGGACTCGAAACGGCAACCTCCGTAGTACTAGTGACGGCGCCACTTGCCTTAACCAATGAAGCTACAACAAGCCAGGGTTGTAGAGGAGCGATAGAAATTATCTATAAGTGTTAGGTCCGAAGGGTGGTCATCGTTTCCTAGCAGATACAATCAGAACGGTATATTTTACATATAAATTTTATTATTTGGTTTTGAATTATAACTACTTATTTCTCCATGCCAGACACAAGGATGATATTTATTAATCCTTTCCTGGAAATGGCCAGTGCACACACTCTTTGAAAAAAAAACATGTGCGATTGGCCAGACTCGAACCACACCGCAAGCCCCTCCTTATTACTAGTGACGTCGCCCTGACCAATTGAGCTAACAAGCCTGCGTTGGGTAGAGGAGCGACAGACATTATCTATAGGAGGTGGTTTGTCCGAAAGATGTCCACTCCGCTTTCCCTCGGCGGATACATCAGAATGGTTATTTACATATATGTTATATTGTTTTGAAATTTTAACTACATTAGTTCCCAGGCAGACAAGGAGAATATTTTTAATCCGTTCTGGAGATGTCCACACAAGTCTTGAAAAAACCCATGTGTGCTTGCCGGACTCCAAACCGGCAACTCCGTATTACTAGTGAACGGTGCCCTTACCATTGAGCTAACAACCAGGTTGATAGAAGGAGCTGTACCAATGGACTCAAAATTTGTAATCGAATGTTATGTTGGTGATATGCTTCATGTGCAGGGGAGAAAAACAAATGATTGGATTGCTACCTGGGGGTCTAAATTTCTTGATGTAGGTACTTAATGAAATGGAATAACACGTTCATGCAACCTCACTTAAGAAATACTAAAATGCTGAGAGGATACATTGTTATACAACTTTTTGAGACACCGGCCTGTTGAGGAGGCTAAATTGCCTCATCCCAAAGGCGTTGGTTCAGTGAACCTTTAAACATAGGCCTTTGTGCATTGTTTATTGTGGGACTCTATTAAATCATTCATATGCAGAACGTTTTTTTTTTTTATAAATGCAAGTCTGGTAATGAAAGACTGTAAGATAGGTATTAATCATTTTTTTGGCTTAGTGTAATATAACCAAAGTTGATTCCACTGTCTTGATTGATTTCATTGCAGATAAAATATACTCAGGGTGGCACAGAGACGCATTGGAAATAGCCCGGAAATTTTTGCACAAGCAGTAAAACTCAATAGCAACAATAGTAGAGCATTATATGGATGTTTTGCGGTATTAACTGAGTTTATGGCGTATCTGTTGAGGGTAACTAAACTAATTTTATTTTAGTTGTGGGTCAATGAGGGTGGAAGAATTTTAAAGTGTTATTGTTAACAAATTGATTAGGACCCTTTTTAGGATTTTTTGCAAAATGTTGTCAAGTTTTTGAGATAGTCAATATAAGTTTTTTTTGGCATGGTTTTGAATGTACAAAACCTTGCATACAAATTAACTGGGTAAGGAACTTGTATCTCATGCCAGTAAAAAAAAATAACTAGCCCAAAATGTTATCTACAACTGCTATAAATTCGATTTTTAATTCTAAGATATAAAGATTCGTGAATCAAATTGTAATCTTTGTGTTGTAATCTTGACCCCACACTGTCTGCATTATTTTTGGCCGCATATCATAAAATCTGTGTGATAAGGCACTTTTCAGTTAAAATTACTTACCATCTAATTTTTTTGGCTTAATACAAATTGCATTGGTCTCTCCATCTCTCTCTCTGAGATACAAGACCTCCACAACTTTAGTGTATCAATTGTGGCATACTCCCTCTACTTCACAATCCAAGGTCATGCCCACCATTCCCAGGTTCCGCCTCTTTATCTTTTAAGATTCCAGTAGAATGGGAGAATGTTGAACATTCCTTTACGGGGTAATGGATAGTGTTTATTTTACGGCCTACAAAATCCTTGGTATCCTAGTTCAGTGTCTTCAGAAAATCCACGCACAGAAAAAAATAACAGGACGAAAACTAATCTCTGAAAAAAATCTCACACCTTATTCTCTGAATCTGCAGAGTCATCTTTCATTAGAATAACTATTGAAGAAAAGGCTCGTCGATTAGTAGAGAAAGAGGGGAAGAATGCAATTAGTATTTAGTGAGGTGTCAAGTTTTGAAAACAACACAACTCTCCTTCAAGGCTCGAGGCTTGATTGGACATCGATTGGTATCACTTGGACGTCAAAGGTCTTTACAGACAAACAAGAATTGTTTTTCTTGTTTTGAAGTCCTAACACGATGTATCCTTGATGGTGATATCTTTACCGAATTAATACTAATAGAGTAAGGTAACTTTCATGCATCAAGGATACATTCTGCCCATAGGGATTATTCTGTTAGGACTTCACTTGAAAAACAAATATGGCTGTCAAGACTTCAATATCAAAGCCATAAAATGTGGAGGGTTGTTCAAATCAACTGTGCCTGCCATGAAAAAACCTCAAATTTGTGAAGTCTCTATAAAAAAATATTGCAAACAGTTAAAGGGCCAGTGGTAAAATCGCTTAATAGCCTCATCCACGGAACCTCAGATTTTACTGGGCAGTGGTACTAATTTTAATTTACTAAAAAGATAATAAATGTTTTAAATCACACTTTCTGTGGCTAAAATTTCCTTTGAGTTGTACATGTATTTTTACTGCATGGTAGTAATATAAAAGGTCCGCGGTAGATTTTTTCCCCTGGTCACCTAGGGGTATGGAGCCATAGATAAAAGAAAAATAGCATATAAAGTGCGGGACCTTTCGTTACGTGTGCAAGTGAAGTGATTGAAAACATGTCGTAACATATCAGATGATCTTACATAAGCTGACAAAAAAATCGCGGCAGGTACGAATGTTTGTGCATTTCACAGCATTGTGGTAATTTGAGGTTGCGACTGTACTGGCCTTAATGAGACCATGAATTGATTAACTTGTACCCCATCAGAGATAAAATTTGCAAAAAATGGATACATTATCCCAAACCATGGAACTGGTGGATTACTAATGGCGATTTTAATCTAGGACTTTTAGTGTCCTTTTGAGGCATTTGGTAGGACTGTTTGCTCAGTTGTGAGTGTGATAAACATCATAAAAATCAATAGATAAACTATTCTTGTTATTTGCTATTCTTATTCCGAAAACTGAAAAACTGACCTCATCAGTAGTGAGTAAATCACATACTTGTGTAAGGTACCCACTGATGCCACTCTTACAGATCTAACCAGAATCACTGGAGACCTCTAAAGACTTTAGTATAAAAAATTCTAAGGAATGGCTCGACAGAGGTTAATTTAAATCACGTGTGGAACTTCTTGTTCTGTTACAGGCCTCACCATTTAGCTCACAAGTAAAACTATCCGTAGTAAGAGTAAGAGAGAGAACATGAAGTATGCAGCTTGGGCCAGCGCAGAATAAAAAACAAAAAAAAAAACAGCGGGCACATAAATATAAGGTGAAGTAGTTTGACTGCTGAGTGGATATAACATAAGGAACCACACCACTATAAACTAGGTGCAGCAGACGACGTCAGAGCCAAAATCAGTGTTGGTGTCTGAAATGTGACCCTTCCCTAAAATTCAGTGTTTTAAAAATCATTTAAAAGACCACTTTTTTTTAAATAAAGTGAAATTTTTAATTTTCTTATTTTTTTTATGGGGCCTTTATTGGTAAATATTTGGTCTGTGCCATTTTTCTCGGTAACTGCTATTAACTACTACTAGTAAAATTTCAAGAAAGTTGTGGATGTGTTGGAAAACATGCAAACTTTGAGCAGTGTAGCTCAAAAATCAGCCTTCATATGACTTTTTCCATTCTTGTTGAAGAGGTGTTCCTAATCATCCCACAAAATTCCAGTTTTGAAATAACTAGATGCTTTATAGTCGAGAAAAAGATGTTAGAAGAGAGGTCATTTTGTCACAAGTCTATGGGGAGTGATTTAGTGGTTGTGATTACCATAAGACTCAATTAAGGAGCAGTAACAAAAATAAACACCATAGAAAATGTATTAAATTTCACATATTATTGAACATTAAAGTACATAAGTATGTGAATATCAACCTTTCTTACATTTTAAGATATCAACCATTCAGTGCACTCAGAAAGAACTTATGTCAGCGTGATTCAATATGTATAATGTGTCTGTGTGGTGTCAAACATTTAGCATATAACTACTTCCAATTTACTGTAGCTTTTTAGTGCAGTGATGGATCAAATTCCTACTTGGCATGCTTATATATTGATATAAGTGTGGGTTCTTTTTAGGGGTAACATTCAGGGGTCACTTCAAAAGTCAGACTGATCTAGTTACATCTTTTGGTTGACACTTTCAACTTACGGTAGCTTTTAGTACAGTGATAGTCACGTTCATTCTAGTAAGCTAATACATGAGATCTGGGTGTTATGCAGAATACAGGGCAAAGTGTCTTCAGAAGGGTCACTTAGGGTCATTATTATGGATCTACACTTAATTCTTTGACCACATATTGAGAAAGTGGCGTGGTCTAACGCGGTTAGCAGCTTACCTCTGGAGCAAAGAGTCCCCGGTTCGAAGCTCATTGGGACCACTTGGCTGGATTTAATTTGGGAATTCAATTTGGGATTTAAGTTGTATAACAGATATTGATTAAAACCTGAATACCAATTTCTCCATGGTTCATTTGAAAATGGGCCAATGAACCATGAAAGCTTGCACTTCCATCTGGTGTGTGTTTCGTGTAGTGGGTTTGAATGTTTGCAACATGGCGCTGTTTAAGCTGCTGGGGCCCCAAGTTGCATTGTTTATGTGCCTAGTAATTATTCAGTTGTAACGTCCTCTAGTATTTGGCCTATATGCAAGATTTGAGAATTAAAATAAACCATTGGATTATTATTATTACATATTAGGTTACCTATTGGGACCAGGAAGCTGGCCCATTTTTATTTTGCTATGATTATTATTTAAATAATCATGAGGTGGCATTGGGGGGGGGGGCAACCCCTAAGATTTTTAAAAATTTAGGAACAGGTTTTAAGAGTAAATTGCAATTAAACTAGTATTGTTACATATATGAGTTAATCGTGTTAAATGTTTTCCCTTCCTATGATTTTACCCCGGTGCCACCCCCAGTGTTCCCCCCCCATTGTTACTGAGCATCCCATTACCCATCTTTCTATTGTGTTCTCTATTATTGTTCTGTTGCTGTAGCGGCGGATTGTTTGTTTCAGCATTGTAACCCACTAGCCTCATCTATAAGGTCTTTATTCCATATATGTTACAACTAAAAAGTACTTCTGCACTCCATAGGTGTCTACTTTGCCACTTGTATAGTATTTCCAAAACTCCGTTAACATGACTCACAAAGCCCGAAAAACTTTTAAAATCGGAGGTACCAATTCAAAATGGCCGCCAAACCTAAGATTTTTACAAGGATTTTAAAAAAAAAATTCCCACCAATAATTGAAAAAATCACTTCCCAGTCGTGCATCTAAAATGCTTTGGAGTCCGAGCGTTTTATCGCGCATGCTTGTTAAAAGCGGTTGCGAGTTTTCTTCTTCTTACCTTTTTATTTTTCTTCGTATTTGAGCCGGCATCCCAGCAAAATACTAACCTTAACCTTTGGAATATTAATGATAAATGATTCACAGAACACTAATCTTAACCATTTACACACGCAATTTTCCAGATAGTGGTGGACGGCTAAAATCGGTGTTGTGAGCAAAATCTGTGGATATTAACTCCACAATGTATCGGAACTCCAATAGAAATACCGCATGGACGGTGTAAGAAAAATGAACACGGACTATGTGTCAATAATGCATGAAGTAAATGTCGTAAATTTAAAGCCTTTGCAGTTTGCAAACAAACTCGGTTAATCGCACGTGGCTTTTGTTTTGATTGAGCCGAGTTTTGATAGCACGATGGCGGCCGTCGGGGTAAAAGAAGTTAGAGGGGTCTTACAACATTACGGAATAGAATTTAAATAATATTTTCGACATCAAGAAAGAAACGATAACGGTACCACATTTGTGGTCAAATTGATTTGTAAACTACGCACGAAACACGTGTTCACAGAAATGAAAGGTGCCGGGAAAGGCCTCGCCCGATACAAGTAAGAACATACTTGACATTGACACAACTTGATGGATACGTTATCAAGCATCGTGAATCGCCATTATTAATGAAATTGTGAGCTACCTTCCCATTAGTTTTAAGATCTTCTGACTAAATTGATGACTGTTCTGACTTCAGGTTGCCACATTTTGTTACTGAAATGTGTGACTGTTCGTTGCATGCCCATTTACGCTCCTAGTCTTGACCTTGAAATGCCTTTCAAAATTAAAAAAAAACTTTCCACTCCTGTTTGAGGTTCAAGGCTGGGTGATTATTCCTTGAAATTGATACACTTGATGATAACATCTACATCATGGTAATTGATTAAATATTGAGTGACAGTCTAAGTATTTTAACTTTACTTTTACAACTGATTGCAGTAATTAAACAATGCTAATTTCTACCAAACCTGATTGAAAATGCATTAGCTAACTGCTTCTGGTCCCAATTCAGTTGTTATATTCAACGGTCCTGTTTTTGCTGCTGCAGCTCTTTGCTTTGTTAAAAGCTCGTCTCCCAGCCAGATTGGGAGCGTTAAAAAGCTCCTCTGCAGCTCGCCTCAAGAAGCCGAAGAAAGCTTTTTAATGCTCCTCTGAAAATTTTCAAAAGATGGTGTCTGAAAGTACTTTTCCATAAACTTGAGCTCATATAGAACATAATAATATTTACATTGCCTGAAATAAAAAAGAAAAAGTTACTCAAGTATGATGTTAAGGGGGCAACACAGGTTTGAATAGCACTGACCAAAAATGCACACATAGTCTTACGCATTCACATTTACGCATTTATTTTCACGCAATCTAGCTAAAATTTCACAACATGAGATAGCCCTCTGCTTAACTTCTCAAAAGTCATCTACATTTCTTGTAAAAACCATACTGACATTACAGTGTCCTCTGATTTGCCATTAAACATATTATACTTCAAGTAGCCAATCAAATAGTTCCTTGGAAAATGCAATATAAACACTGAGGAATCTCATCAATTTAATGGAGTTAATTTAAATGTATGGCTAATATGGTGCTTGTTCTGATTTTATGTCTATTGTGTTCCCTACTTGATATAAGAGCCTGGCACTTGCACTTACTCCCATCAATTTACCGTGGGAAACGACCTTCCAGCTTTGATGGTAGAACAATAAGTGCATTGCAAATCCCAATACTGTGCTAATATTGATGGTTAACCATAAAAATGGTGTTTTTTTGTTTGTATCTTGGAATGAAATGGATTTGAAGGCTCAAATTTCAGACGACAATGAAAAAATACGGCATTTCATCGATATCAAAATTAGTACTACTTCCGCATAATCCAGAGGGGTCCCAAGAACACGGAACACACACCTTTAAGTGATAGATTCCACAAAATAGCAATCACACAATTTTTTAAAAAATGAAAAAAATCAAAAAATTGATAGGTAAAATAATTGGCTAACACGATCTTTCAAATTTGTACTCAATTACGGTGGGTGACCCGACTGACAACAACAACTTCCCCTTATGAAGCAAAATTGAGGTTTGTGTACCATCAGAATGTTTTTCTCATTACCTCAGTGAATTCTAAAAGGCCCAGATACATAGTTTTTCCTTTTGATATTAGAACAAAAATGTCTTCAAATGTGGTCGATACCACATTAATTAACACACACATGCACGCACACTCTTGTCCTCAGGGCCATTTAGTACCATTTTGCTTCTGCACTCCAAACGGTTGGACCGATATTACTCATCATGTTTGAGGTGCCGATACGCGTAATATCGGATCCTACACATAATAATGAATAAAATTGGATAATTGGCGCCCAATATTTTGTGTCTCGCTATGAGTTTTGAGATATAGATATTGGGCTCGACTGCGTCCAGCCCAATATTTTTTTTGTGCAACTCATATCCTTCGACCAATAAATTTGGGCTAATCAATCCAATTTTATTAACAAATTTGAATTAAATTTTTAATTATATTTTAATATTGTGTAAAGAAAAAAACATGAAAAACATACCCTGATTCATGTTCACCCACCTTTAACTGTAAGGTGTCTCCCTTGTACTCTACGGTGTAAAATGTCAAAAACATTTTGAATAGGAAGCTGAAAATGTCACAGACTATTATTTCCAAATCTATACAGGTAGTCTCTTCAGGTACAAACTGTACACAAGAGCACGTTCTCTTCTTGATACAATACATGGCCGCCTACCATTTAGAGCCACGTCATCAGTGGGTGGACGTCTAGGAGTAAATGATTATAAAATTGGTTGTGGCATACTTTTGCATCCCTGGAGAATGGCAGCAGTGACAGATCTTGAGGTCCTTGTGTTTCATTTTAAACTAACTTGTGAACTCTCTTCTAGGCTATTGTTTGAGCACAGTAATTGAATGCTGATGAGTTTCTCAATTGATGATAAGAACTAATTGTAGTTCTTGAAGGTTACCTGAGATCAAACGCTTCAGTTTTTGTGATTAGTTTAAGAAAATCTCAGGCCTTAGAAAATTTTTTTAGAGCCTTTCTGGGAGGCAGATTTTGGCTCTACAATAACCTTTGGATGCACTTGTTTTTTGCATGTAAACAAAACCAGTATTAAATACAAGCAATTTTTGGTGACAATTTTGTTAAGTTTAATTGGCATCTATAAACATCCCATTTTTCTTTCCTGTCATACTCAAGATTTTTCTTCTGATTAATTATGCTCTTCTCCCATAACCTTCTGCTTCGTCTCCTGGTTACCATCAGTTCCCCTCCTTCCCCCACTCATTCCCAACACTCACTGACCAAAACCCGCTCCCCTTCCCCTCTCCTCCCATTTTGGGCTGTGTGGGTTTCCATGCGTATGTTTTCTGGTGGGCAGGCCTTCACCAGAACATTTATCTCGCTTAAACACCCTAATGCAAAGTATTCATCATGTTCAAAATCAATCATTTATTACATCTCCATAATACTAATTTTTTGTGTGAAAAGGATCACACAACAATGACATTATGGCCAAAAGGCCAATAAGGCCAGAGCGGGCCAGCCCCCAAAAAAACTTAATATATATTTAAATACCACGCGAAAGACAATACAATAAGGGTGAAAAATAAATAACAAAATAAGACCATATGCCCCAAGATAAACAAATTTACTACCTCAAGAGTATATTATTAATGAGTTGTTTTTTGTATGATTTCTAAAATGTTTAGCTGATTTTGAACTTTTTAGATTTTTCAATGTATTGAATTCAAAGAATTGGGCCGGATGTTCTAATTGATTGATCTGAGAAATAACTTTTTTTGGGGTCCATTATAATCTGGAATTTATAATTATTAAATGGCATTAACTCCGAATACATACCCCATCAAGGAGATTGGTAGTTGAAATTTGTACTGAACCTCTGCACATAATACGCCAATACCAAGTTGTAAGTGTCACAACTATTAAGAATGTTTATTGATCAGAAAATAATGGTGCGGGTATGGCTTCTATATGGGCATTTGATACTTGTTTCTAAGAGCCCTTTTTGGAGTTTGAAGAGTTTAGTTAAGCAAAATTTAAAAACACATCCGAGTCTCAGGTCATTTCCCTTCAGGATATAACGTAAAACAGTGGCCTCACTTTTGACATTTGAGAACTTTACATAACATAATGAAAGAGTAACAAATAAGCAGTTTAGGTATCTATAAACAAGCTCATATCATTTTTCAAAGAGTGCGATTCCATGTATGGGGATCTCTTTATTACACACTGCATAAATCTTGTTACAAGGCATGAATTCAACATTTTATGAGGCTGAACGCCAAAGATAAACTTTATCAACCTAGTTTTGGATTGATATCCCATTTGAGATGTCCCAAGATTAAGGGATTACATAGGAAGCATTGACCTCATTTTTTGGGACCTATAATAATATTTACTTGAGCAACTATCCCATATATATGCATCAAACATAAAGGAAAGTAACTCTGGAAAGAAAAAAAGGAGGTCTTCATAGCCCAAGACACAACAAACCGTGGATATTTTCAACTTAAGTTTACAATACAACAAAAACATAATACAATGCCAATGAATACCCATTACTATAGAGAATAAACAGTAGATTTGTGTTTTGGCCTATCAATAATCGTGTCATATTGGATGGGCAGTCCCAATATTTTGAGTAGTGTATGCCATTCGCAGCCAGTATTCAATACGATAAAAAGATTGGACTGCCCATCCAATATACATGATATTAGATAGGCAAAAACAAGAAATCCCATCTTTTATTCTCATTCTTATTTAGTTTTTGGTTGTTTTAATCACCCAAAGTTATCTCTTTCGATAATAGTAGAGGCAAAAATAATCCCCCACTGTCAAAAATGACCACCTGTTTAGCTTGCGTCACTGTGGTTACTTTTAAACTTGCGCGTAAACACTTTTGCGCGATGAGCACTATCTAATTATCGGGCTTCATATTAATATCAGCAACACCATGAATAATGCATGTTGCTTGTTAAAAAAAAAAACGCCCGCCTCCCTGAATAGATGAAATAATTACTTTAAAAATATGAAACAAAGAAAATGCATGAAGCGGAAGTTAAATGTAAGGACATATTGAATATGCACAAATATTGAATTTGACACCGATTCTGCTTTTGGTGAATTCAACCAGCCAATACTTCCCCAAAGAAGGGGGGATTAACAAAGATCAATTGAAAGAAAAATTAGTTCTTGCTCTCCAATGCAAAACACTGGTCTATCTGAAATGTGGCTTTTGTGAAAGAAGTCTAAAGGAGGCAGGACCTACACCTTATGTCAGACCTACAGTTGTGATGTCGGATGCTTTTATGATCATATACACTGCATGTTTCTACATTTCCCATAAGCTCTTTGCGCTGACTATTGTCATAAATTTTGTTTATAGTTTGTTCAAACCTAGGAAAAACTGGAGCAAGATACACACAGCATGCTATGACCTTGGCGTGTGATCGCCCTAAAAGCTTGACAGGAAACTCCTCACCTGGGCGTAAAGAGTGTCGGATATGCCTGATCACCACACACTGTCCACTGAGGAAATACTTCTCATATCAACAAAACAATACTCCCAACTCCCCATCGAAATAATGGAGTGTCCCATGGCCCTGATTGCCACACTGTCGTGTGGTGTTTATCAGGGTTCTTTATAATTCATGACAATATTATACTTTTTATCTAGGCACCACCGACGTGGAATATCAAAAGGCAGATGGTGAAAACAACCATTCTCCTCTCTACTTCAAGCGGTCAAATTTGGTGAAGTCACAGGGGTGGAATCATGATTAGCCGGCAGCTTTAGGAATTTAGAATGTCCGACTTAAATTAAGTAATACAAGGTTAACTGTTCTGGGCCTTAATGTAAAATTGTGGTGCAGACAAGCAAAAACATGAATAATTGGTCAGGTATGACTGACCTAATTGCAGAAATGTTTTTACTGGCGAGATACCACTGTCTGGACATCGCCAGGAGTGCTCATTTCCATCATAAAAAAATTAAGACATTGTAAATATGGAAAGTATATCATTTATCTGAAGAGGGCAACTTGGGAACTTTCTTTCTATTAAAGATGGATGATGACCTGATAATCGTCTGATTTTGTTGTCATCTGCAAGAATTGCAAAGGCACTTAGGGATTACTCTTGGCATATTTTCTGTTTGTGTGTGTGTGTCATGTGGTCAGATGTTAACCCTAATATAATGCATGCCGTATGAGTTTCCATAAGGGCTGACCAATGATGTAACTTGGTGGAACGGGGGGGAGGGGTGACATGTTGGTGACCTCATGTGACCTTGGTGACCTCATGTGACCTTTTGACCCATTCACAAACCGCGACGGCAGACAGCGTGCCAGGACCATGATGTATTTTTTCATGGTTTTTTTTTTCTTGGATGGAAGCATATGTGCCAAAATATTTGATTTACAAATTTTGAGTGATCTGTCCAGCCATTTGGATAATAGAAGCAAAAATGTGTTGCCAACTCCCATAAGACAGTGTGTGTTAATTAATTTAGTCAACCACACACGTTTTGTTTATAGCATCAAAGGAAATCATTTCCTGGGCCTTTAAATTTCACTGGGGTAATGACAATAATGTGAAATTTCTTCTTATAACCAAAGTTTCAATTTTGAGTGGGAGTAATTGGGGAAAGGTTCTCAATCTGATCACCAACCTTTAAAAATATCATATTTTACTATACAAACTGGCTATTCAAAGGCATATAAATCTATTTCCCCAATTGCAAATCTGATTTTACATCTTCAGTGACTCTGAAAACATTCTGCTCACAAGTGCCCTTTTAATACAAATATCTCCTGAATATTATCAAATGAAATTCATATATGTTGTAGAGATAATTTACCAATTAAAACCAACATTAATAATGATGTTTTTGTTTACGGGTGGTTTACGGTATTCATGTGCACAGAACTGTCACAATTGCTCCCAAAGCCATCTGGCAACCAGTTTGAGAAGGGGAAATGATGAATTCTTGTGACAGTGGAAGTGTGAACAAAAAGCTTGCGTTGGAATGTTTACATGACCGTGTGGGGATGTTCACAGTATGATAATTTTCAGCTGTACGGTGTCTCGAAAAATGGTGCCCCTTCGGTTTTTCTTTGTAATATGCAATTTCTTTTATTCTTTCTTTATTTGCATATTCTATAGCTTTATACTTCTTTGGTAAAGAATCCAAAAATGATCATGGGCATAATGGGAATTATGCACAAGTTTTACTTTATATTCAAAACCGCAAAGAAAACAGTTAATGATACGATGATGGAACTCTACAATTTGCAAAAATAAATGTTAGCACAGTTTTGCCTTCTATATTCTCCATATTTGACAATCATTTGTCCCCTTCCCATTCAGTAAGTCACTCTTGCATACACACTGTTTGACAGTCTCATATTGGAACAAAACATGGAGAATAAAAACAAAAAATATCACGGCGACACACTTTTGACAACTAATTTGGGAGTAGTGTTATTGCACTAACTACAAAATCGTGTGTAAAGTTGGATGTAATTTCATTCATTGCGGGCAAATAATACGTTTTTTCATAAAAATCTTTTTAACATCGTCTTTCTATGGGAAATAGGCATATAGAGGGCGCTAATAACATCCAAATTAGACCATTTGTATGCCTATATGGCAGATTCCCACAATGGATTTTTCTGATTTTGGCAAGGTTATAGCTCGTGCATGGCCTACTTAATATCAGCTGTTAAATTATGTCGCCATTGGCTAAAATTGCTCTAAATAAAAGAACCATTGCATGGGGTCAAAACACCGCTTTGATAAGGCCTTGAGAAGATGACCCACCTTTGATGGGGGAGTAAGGGAAGGTTCACCACTTTAAAGTTCATCTTAATTGTCACAATGCCATGATTGCAAACACAATTTGGCAAGTGAGGCAAATATTTCTTACAGATGGTAGTATGTTTTTGCTTTGGTTAAAAGAACTGCAAAACTTCATCAAAAAAATGGGAGTGCAGGAGGGTGAAGATGGAAGGGAGGCTGAGGTTGAGGTTGACTAAAAGTGATTTAATGAATACATTTTGGTACAAGATCACTTTATAGTTAAGGTTGTTTTACAATCAGGGTCCCTCTTGGCTGAAAACTACAAATGTGACCCATAAAAAACAAAAACATCTATACTTTTTCATAAATGGTACTATCACTTACAGACCAAAAAGCACCTAAAAAAAACCCTTACAACTGCAAAGAAACCATTTGAAATACTTGATGACCGTAACAAAATATGATCATGTATGGAAATTGCTTAAAATCACTGTCTCATTTGATGTAGGTTAATATTTGAGTAGATTCAGCCTGTCCTAAAGAACATTTGGGACAACAATTAACATTCAGGAATAACATTTGAAGCAAGGTAATTAATATCCATAAATCTTAAAGAACTGTGACCATTTTGTAACCTTTGGTGTCCATTTGAAATTTAGTGTAAATTCCGTCAAAAAAAGTCCTCTCCATATTTAGGTCAATAAAGCTTAAACTAAAGGGACATTAATTTATATTTTCTTCTAAAAACTTTAGTTTATTTCTATACATTTGTCGTAAACACTACTTGTTTGTTACCCATTAAGTTTTCCTGTATGACAGAATCAATGTTAAAGTAGTGTTCCGTCAAATCTGTCCCTTTCCGAACATGAATTTGACTAACCATACAACTTTTCTTGAACCTCCACATCTCCAAATTTGGGAAATAATTGTTTTGAATTATCTATTGACAAAATCTTAATACTGAAAATAATCAGAGCATCTTTATTTTTGTCCCCAAAATGGAGGAAATGAATGAAGTGTTCTGGCAAAATTTGGTCCTCTATGAAAAACTATACAGTTCATCAATCGTAAAAAATTTTCACGAAGACGTGACGCCTCCCAAATTGGGAATTATTACTTCCTAACTGCGACAATGTAAAAACACAATATTGAAAGAATCAGGAGGACTTCATTTTTCACCCCAAATTGAGACGCCAATGGTACCCTGATTGTAAAACCCCGTAAAGAGCATGAAAAAAGAATATTCAAGTGTTTAAACAAAGGAAAAGCAGGAACAAAAATATAAAAAAAGGTTAACTGCCTGCTGTTCTTTGGGGCAGACAGATGTGTGCTAAAGAAATCTTTTGATTTTGGACATTGCCAAATGTTGGTTTGACTAATCATCATGAAACCTTGCCATTTTGAATGAGATATGATGTGTTTTTTTTATAATACAGAGTTATTTATTATGTTGCCATATAATTCACTTTGTTGTTATCCCCCCCCCGGTGACTTAAGCCAAGGCATGAATCTGCCATACCAACTTCTGTGTAAGCGGCGGTTATCTGTCACCACAAACAGTTGTTGAACTGCCAGCACTCCCTAATCCATATCTGTTCAAAAAGAATCACTGGCTCAAGGGCTCCATTGGGATGTACATGGTGGCACACCCTCTTAGGAATAGTCCCTTGCAAGGGGTCTTGCAAGTTAACTTGATGTATTTTTCTACACGCTAAAGGAAACAACAAAAAACCATCATAATTTTGTATTGGCTCCTATTCGAAATTAGAAATTTCACAATTTGGGAACCAAGAAGATTATCGCTTAAGGCTGACTCTGAGATTTTTAAACTTGGTATTAATTAAAAAATAGTCAACTAGAACTAAAGATAGTCACCTTAAAATGATCAATTCCAAATGTTTGAGATGAATCGGATTGTTTGTTTTGATGCAAGTGTAAACACATTTGTGTGCAGTGTTACAGTGCCATAGGATACGTGTATAACAAAAAATTCCAGATCCAGAATTTATAACAAAGTTGTGATTTTCTATATGACAGGACTCAATTTGACGCTTCATCAATTTCCCACGTGGTGAGTATATGGATAAGCATTTGTAAATGAAAAAATATGAATGCTTTGTGAAAATGAGGACGCCCTCCTCGGGAAATTCTAGTGCGCTTTAATCCCTCAGTGATGGAGATATCGCCCTTAATCCTCTAAGAGGAGAATATTTTTGATTGATGGAGTTGGTGGAAAAGATGTACACAGGGCAACAAATAAGTTTACTTTCCAATTTTTTATTGGGACACTGCATAGTGAAAGATTCTTGGCACCTTTAAAAAGGATCATTATGTAATAAAACATAGTCAAAATGGGGAGCATTTCAAAGTCTGCTTAGCCGAAGCTCTAACTCCCCCCAAAAAATCTTGTTTTTCAAAAACCCTTGCATTTAAACCTGATCACTTTTGGGAAAAGTGAATAGTCTAACAATACAAAAATGCAATATATAGAAAAAATGAGGGTGCTGTTTATCAACTGCCATCCCCCTTTGCTTGACCCTACTTTACAATTAGTGACGTGCACACCACAGTGGTTATGGTCTAGCCAAAGAAGGCCGCGTCCTGTATCTTTAACCTGAGGAGGGCCGAAAGCCTCTTTTATAGGGGATTCTGAGCGGGTATGCCTCAATAGAATCATTACGTTGATGAATCCCGACATTCTAATTAAAACCCAACCGTTATGTGAGATGTTGCTACAGATAAACTGCAGTGTCTCTAGCTCTCAATGTCAGTGGGAAAAGTAGGAAAAAGTGGTGAAAGTGTATTTGTGTGTATGTAGATGGATGGATTTACATTTTTACTTGGTTTACTACTGCTCTTTTTTGGCAAAAGAACGATGGTTGCTTGTTTGTGCTCAGGAAGCTGATACCACACTTGTGTGTATTATTAGTATGACACTGTATATTTGTAAATGTTAAGCGATATGTGTGTGTTCTGTTTTAGTTGCTATTTTTGAAATAAGTCTTATACTACTTTAAAAATGAGATTCTGTCCCTGTCCGGCTATGCGACCGTATGCGTTTCATTAAGCTTTGACATATGGCGGCAACTATTGCATTGAAGGTGGGGAGGGGAAAATTCTGACTTTGTTTGCCAGGTTTTGGGATGACCCAAAAGGTCAAAGGTCATCTAGAGGTAAATGTGCATAGAAATAGTCTATGACCACAAAATCTGGTCAAAAGGACTGCTGGCCTGAGCACAGAACAAATCTCAGGTCAAAGGTCACACATGGGGGAAATGCACTAGTTATTTCATTAAAAACAGTCAGATTTCACTCCTATCTAATTTAACTGGCAGTAATCTGTAGATTGGGGGACAGCTGTGGACAAAATGTAATTTCAAAGATCATTCAGGTGGCAATTGAGGCTTTTGGTGACAAACTGTTAAATTGTTGCTCCATACAGGCAGTTATAGGTATTACTAAACATAGTCTGATCTTTGAGAAAGAGGTTATGAGGAATTCAAGAACAAGAGGTCAATTGTCCAAAAGTTCTTAAAATTGCCTTTTCCACATAAGTAGAACTGGGAGCACCATTTTCAGTTGGAATCTTTAGAAAAGATGACAGTGTTCATCAATCATGATTTCTTTCTTCCTTGCTTGCTAGCTTGCCTACCTGCTTGCTTAGTTGTTACCATCCTTGCCTTTCTCGCATTCTCTGTCTTTTTATTTCATTCTTGATTCCTCCTTCATAAAAAAATCAACAAATCAGTAGTTGTACCAATGATAAGTAAACATTTCAGGCTATGAAAAAATAGAAGTTTGTTGGGTGGCACTCAATACCTGACTGTACTTTGTGTGAACTCATGCATCATTAACAGCATAGACAGGTGAAACTGTCAGTCTGTCGCACTATTAATGTTGTACCTGCTGAAATCAAGCTTTATTCATTCTAAAAATAATAACTTTAAGTTGTTTGTAAATCAAACAAGTTGAATGACCAATTATCATATTTGAAATCAGCTCAAAATTGACATTCAATTAAGTCTCATCGTGCCTAGGCTTGGGGAGTGGTTCTTGTGAGCACCGGCAGAATTTTTATGAAGTTATCTTCCAAACCCAGCGAATTACGTGCTGCAAGTGAATTTCATGTCAGTAAGACGAGCCTTGCTCTGTAAAAGGAAATGTCACAGTTGCCCGATTTTCAAGTAATGTAAGTGACTTCCCACAAGTGGTCTGAAATAAATCCGAGTTAGTCTAGCGCTAATGGAATCAATTAGTTTTCTTGCGTGCGGAATCCTAGTTAACTGGTATTTGTATCTTTTCAATCCCATGATCAACATGAAAGAAAGTACACATGCGGTAATGATGACTAGTTTCATTTCTGTGAGATTAAAAATTTATTAGAGTTATATGCCGCCATGTCCAATTGCAAGCTGCATTTTAAATCAGTGTGAATTAGACTGTGTAATATCAAAGTATGATGCCAGAGTTTTGAAGTTCAGTGGCCCCGTAAACTATAAAACACTAATTACCACATTTTTGTTTTGCCTGCTGTGGCAGGAGGACACTTGGAGATTTCAGATTTTTGTAAACTTGTAATGGTAGGTAGTGGTGTATACAAGTATTGCCCATCTTGTCCATCAACATGAAATGTGCATATTAAGAACCTCATTTGCATTTTATATGCTGATTGGCTAAAAAAAAGAGGGAAACATTTAGTAGAAGGTAGTGACCAATAGAGGTCTTTCACCTCACTCATGCATAATGTATAACAAAAGGTTTTTTAGTCGTAGTATTCCTCATTCAGATCAATTTAATACCCGACCTCTAAGTACTTGTGCTATTCAAAGTGTGACCCATACTTTTATACATACATATCCAACATGCATGTCGTGGGTTTAGATTTAGAGGCTCCAGAAAATTTGGAATGGACTTTACATTTCCGGCCAAGATGGCCCGCTAATCCAAAAGTGTGAAAAGACCTTATTTCATGAAACTTAGTATGGCTTGTTAGTGGTACACAAGTATGACCAGGTAATTTTCACCAAAGTTGCCCATATCAAGTACCTATAGTATATTTGTTCTGATTGGTTAAAATAAACAATCTTCTCCATATAAACACGGTACAAGCAGCGAATGCCATAAAATGCCAGTTTGGTTTTTTTGATTTTGCCATTAAAAAATGAGGCCTCTAAAGACCATGAATAAAGACTTGGCTTGTTTGGACTCATTTGACTTATCATTTCATCATTGCATGATTAGGAATATGGCTCAATGAAAAATTATAATTTGGACTATTGTTTGAGAAACATTGAAAAACGGGATTAATGATCACCACTTAAAGGGTAATTAGCAGGATAATGCGAGAGGGGAGATGGAAGAATCGAAAAATGTGGAAATGCGTGGTTTTTTAACTTATGAATCAGGGATAAGTGTGCCCAATTCCAAGTATCAACTGTTTAATGTAAAAACACAACCACCAAATAGTGAAAAAATGAAGTATTGACCAGGAAATTGGAAAAAGTTTGTCATACTGTCTCCACAATAGCCCATACAGACTGATGGGTCTCAAAATCTGCATACCAAAAGGTGTTGTGGGCTTACACCAGTACAGAAGAACAAAGATCAATAAATGTTTGGGTTGCGGTCAAACTGTATTGAGCATGGTGCACAATTATCACGCTGGAAAATCTTGAATATTCAGTGGGAGGGCAAAGGCTTGTTGATCTCAAGTCGGAATTTTGATTAGCACGTTAATAGGAATTTCAGAATAAGAAGTACTGTCTTGCCCCTTTAATACCACGGATTTTTTCAAGCCAACGACTTGCAGGTTATGTTCGCATTTCCATGCCCAGTAACAAAAATATAAAAATATGAATTTTGATGAATTTTTTTCGTTGTTTCGAATTAGCACAATCGAGGATAACCTTTAAGTGGTTTGATTTCTGCTGGCACAGGATTGGCACAGACGAACAAATCAATACAAAAAAGTAATATCAATATGGAAAAGTTGACCCCCAATCATGGCAGAATAAGTTGCCATAATCCGGAGGTATCGATATGGACATCTAAAGGTCAAAAACACTTATTTAATAGTGGCCTTTTTTCTTGGATCCTTAAATAATTCACAGCTTTATATTTTCCACCAGGCACGGACAGGTTAATTCGCCCGTCTTCTGCTCAGTGCTTTACAATAACTAGAATAGTGACAAACAAGGTTAATTTGTTTAAGGAAACAAACTTTAGAAAACTGTTTAATTATGTGGTTTCATTAGCAGAGCAACACATTTCCGGCGCGGTACTTTGCAGAAATGATTCTAAAATTATTCCTGTGAACCTTGTTATACGTACTGTCTGGAGTCTATTATGTTTTTGGTTTGGCCAGGTATCACTAGTATTTCTGTTTGATCAGCAGCAAAAATTATCAGGATAAATGATAGGTGGGCAGTCTTAAAACTTTAAGTTTTTACACTTCATGTGCAGATGATGAATATCTGGTGAGATAATAGCCACCATTATCGTTTCATTGATCACTAATTTGATGTCATTGTTGAATTTCTCCAATCCAGAACAACTCCATTACTGAGTGAAAAATACTGTTACTATGTGGAGTGGCAAACTTCAATACTTTTAAAGAGTTGTAGATTGCCAATAGTGTTTGCCAACCAGATCAACTACACTCAGTGAGGCAATGATTACAATTTTAGTTGTGATATATCTAACAGTCGTGTTGAGATTTTTTCTAGTACAATGAACCCACTGAAGCGAATCTTGGCTACTTCTCTAAGCCCGGTGTCCCCATAGAGGAGTTAAAAATTTGCTTTAAAAATTGTACAGGAGGCAATGAAAAAGTCATTTTATTTTTGAGCTACTAGAGTGAGGCATGATGGGAAGACATTTTGATCTACGTTGGCATTGTGGTATTGCCATGACTGCAGACAATGAACTTTTGTACACACAGTTTCATAATCACAATTTTTGAACAACAACAAACAATCAATAAAGAAAACAGTTAAGTGTAGTTAATCAAATGTAATGACAGACCTTGTCAAAAGATTGAATTTGCAAAACTTCATCGATTTAAATTTGACAGAACAAGATGAGGCATGTCCATTTGTGTATAAAATTGATTAAATTTTTGCAAGACACTTTTTATTGCTGGAACCCAGGCAAGGTGCTGCACATTTGTATAACTTTTGGTCACAAAAATAATAGTTTTATAATGATTGATCTGATAATTGCTCAGAAAGTGTTTTTTGGTGCCGTTAAATCAAGTGAACTATAAGATTAGTTGACTGTGACGCAACGCCGGGCACCGGACAGAATGCCCGGCAGTATGGCGTGAGCACCTGCAGGCTTGTGCTTTTAAAAAATTTGTGCTCAGATCAGCGTTGATAAGGACCTATTGAATGCGTCCTGTATGGGCCTTCTTCTCACCTCTAACATGTCAGTAGACCAGGTGACTAACTTGTGTATTAACATTCTGCCACGCTCATCTCTCACACAACAAATATGCAAAGCAAGATATACACATTTGACATTGGATAATTTAACTAACTGTTTGTAGGCATTTCAAATAACTTTCCAATGTAAAGTTTGTTAATTGTCTTTTGTTTAGTTGCAGTTTGCAAAAGTACAGCAACTAAGAGTGACACCCTTGTCCATACCATAATTGGTTTTAAAACTCAATGGTCTTATTTTATTTGCGCATGCCAGAAAAAGGAACGACAGAATTGAACCTCTAGCTCAAGTATTGATTAACTAGTTTAGCATCTTTGTGTATTTGGCAGCATGTCAAATAAGGCCAAAGGTTGATCCCGTGACCTACTAAATTGATTTTTGTTTTGTTGTGTCTATTTGCAAGCATGCAAAAGCAGATCGAGGGCCAAATGCCATACTTAGAGAAAATGCTGGACACATTGCAAATAACGGCAGGAAACTGACAGTAGATCGGTCCGCATTGGATGGGCTTTCCAATGACATCTTAATTGAAGTCGTGGAAGATCTTGAATTGCACACAGTGTATTACAGCTATCACCCCACCCAGCCAGCACTACATATCGACCTGTGAGGACATCAAATCATGATTGGACACAAAAATTGGTTAATTTAAAATTTTAATGCAAGATGATGTTCCACAACTAATCAAATGAAACTTGTAAGTTTGTGATGACTAGGAACTCCTTGCCATTGTTTCTCTTCCATATGGCCATTCTTGCTAAGGCTGCTACACTGTAAAATGAAGTGCTGCTTTTAGAACACCTGTTTTAAAGGTGTACGAGAGATTTCACATAATCAAAAAATATTCCACTGAAGGATAACGGTCCAATGGCCCGAAGCGAATGGCCTCTTCCGCCATAAGCCCCAGATTGTTACGAAGTGGTCAACATTTTAATGGGCGGGTATCAGAATAAAGCTACTATTGTTCTCATTTACCCTGTGAAATCTTAGAGCCAAAGGAGGTTGGTTTGGATGTTGAGTGAAAATGTGCCTCATTTTGGTTGACCATATTAATTACCACGTACTCTATGGGGGCTTACAAAATCACGTGTTTAGCTCCCACAAACGATTGGCCGATATCGCGCGAACTTTACCGATGGGGTTTTTTGGAGTGAAGGCCATCCACAAGCATAAAATTTTCATATCCTTAAATCGTTCCATCCCCCTTTAGCTGCGCAATGTTTCTTTGGTACAGACATTTTGACTTTCCATTTTGTATAGGAGCAAATATACAAATGCAGTTTTTTTCATATATTGAATATAAGCAACAGAATCACTTTTTTGCTTTTTAAGGCATTTCTGTAGCCAAAATACAAGGTACGAAATCTAATTCCATCTAGTCTAATATGAATTACTATTCTGTCACAATTTGGGGTTCCCCAAAAATTTGAAGCACCACACACAATAAGGAATCAATCTTTTGTTATGTCTCTCTTGTGCTCCTGAATTTGGTCAGAAAAGCAGACGTGCCCAATTCTTGGTGGGTACTAAGCCTAATTTGTGTGAAGAGGTATGGTGGCCAACTGGTCAAAAATTGGTTGGAAAACTGATGGTGATGGAAAATTAGAGGGGAAAAGCACTCAAGGGGAGGGGGCTCCACTGTTTGACCCTCCAACGCTCCTACAGCTCGACTAGTGGGACAGCCACACAGAATGAACATCTCCACGTGTTTACCCTGCCCCAAAACAATACAGGCAAGGTTAGAGGAAGGCCAATGGCCCTGAGTTTTTGGTACCATGACATGGAAATTAATTTTGGGGAAAAACACGCTTTGGGTGTAAGGACAGTGTGACCAACACAGGAAATGTATACTTTTCTATTACATGTGTGTAATGAGTGGACCAAAGAGAACAGTGGCATTCGAAGGCTTTAACATTCATACATGTACCATATTATGGTAGAGTTTAACGAGACATGAGGAAATTTCCAAAGGTGCCCCCCTTTTTTTAAACTGTGCTGGCACAGGATTGGCAAGGACGAACATCAATACAAAAAAGTCATCAATATGAAAATGTGACCCCCAATCATGCAGAATAATGCAATTACTCCGGAGGCTATCGATATTGGACATCTAAGTCACACAAACACTATTATATTAAGTGACTTTTTTCTGGGATCTAAAATTAACACGCTTTATATTTTCCACCAGGCACGTGACGGTTAGTCGCCGTCTTCTTGCTCAGTGCTTTACAATAACTAGAATATTTGACAGAAAAGGTTTTATTTGGTTTTAAGGAAACAAACTTTAGAATACTTTTTATATACTGTTGGCTTTCGAATCGAGCACCACCTTTCCGGGTGTAACTTTGCAGAAATGCTCTAAATATCTGTGGAACCTATGTTATACGTACTGTCTGAGTCTATTATGTTTTTGTCTTGGCCATGGTATCTTACTGTATTTCTGTTTTATCAGAGCAAAATATCAGGATAAATGATATGTGGGCAGTCTTACAACTTTAAGTTTTTCCACTTCATGTGCAGAGGCTGAATATCTGGTATAGAGATAGCCACCATTATCTGTTTCATGTCAACTAATTTGATGTCACTTGTTGATAATTTCTCCAAGCCATAACAAACTCAATGTACTGCGTAAATACTGTACTATGTGGAGTGGAAATTCACACTTTTTAAAGAGTTTATATTGAGCCAAAATATTGTTGCCAACCAGATCACTACACGTACAGTGATGGCAATGATTAAAATTTATTGTTGATATTCGCACAGGCTTGTTGAGATTTTTTCTAGTAACAATGAAACCACTGAAGGCGAATCTTGGCTACTTCTAGCCCATGTTCCCAGATAGAGGGTTAAAAAATTGTTTAACATTGTACCGGACACTGAAAAGTATTTTTTTTTTGAGCTAACTAGAGTGATGCATGATGGGAAGACATTTTGATCTACTGTTGGCTTGGTGGTATTGCAGGCATGAACTGCAAACAATGAACTTCGTTTCACAAGCATTAATAATCACATTGAACTCACAAACCCTCACTAAAGAAAACAGTTTACGTGTAGTTAATCAAATTTAATGACAAAGACCTTGTAAAAAATTGATTTGCAAAACTTCATCGATTTAAATATTTGACAAAAATACGGGGGCATTCTCCATTTGTGTTAAAAATTAGATTAAATTTCACAATTTTTAATTTTGAAATATTTTCTTACAGCTCTTTTTTTGTATACATTTTTTATCACAAAAATAATAGTTTTAGAATGATATCTTAAATTGCTGTTTTTGTGCCTTAATGCAAGTGCACTATAGATGAGGTGACATGGACGTCAACGCCGGGCAACGAACAAGCACTGCCCGGCAGTATTCGTGAGCACCTTCAGGCCTTGTGCTTTTTTAAAATTTGTGCTCAATAGGCGTGACTAAGGCATTGATGCTGTAACTGTAATGGGCACATTCTTCTATTCTTCGCACCTTCTAACATGTCAGTAAGTCCGGTGCTAACGTTGGTGTGTTGTCAACCTTGAGGCATCCATCTAAAACACACCCAAATATGCAAAGCAAATATACACATTTGAAGTTTGATGAAATTTACTAAACTGTTGTCGGGCATTTCATAACTTTGCCATGTAAAGTTTTTGTTAACTTGTCTTTTGTTTATGCCTTTTGCAAAGAAAGCACCTAAAGGATTGACCTCCCCTTAGTCCATACCATAACTTGGGTTTTAAAACTTCAATTGTCTTATGTTATTTGCAGTCTGCCAGAGTAAAGACAAAGATTGTACCCTTGCTCAGAGTAATTGATTAACTGTTGGTTTATCATCTGTTTTGTATTTGCCGCATGTCAGAAGTGTGTGGAACAGGGGAACCAAAGATTGATCCCTTGACCTTACTAAATTGATTTTGTTTTGTTTTGTCTATTTGCAGCATGCAAAAGCAAAGGAATCGGAGGGCCAAGATGCCATACTTAGAGAAAATGCTGGACACATTGCAAATAACGGCAGGAAACTGACAGTAGATCGGTCTGGCATTGGATGGGCTTTCCAAGTGACTTCTTAATTAGAGTCGTGGAAGAATCTTTAATGCACATCAGTGTCTTGAACGCTTAATCACACCACCCCAGCCAGCACTACATATCGACCTGTGAGACATCAGAATAAAGATGGACAGCAAGATTGGTTAATTTAACAAAGTTAATTGCATATGGATGCACCACTAATCAATAAAACTTTAATTTTGTTGATGACTCAGGAAACTTCCCTTGCCCATTGGTTCTCTTCCATATGTCCATTCTTGCTAAAGGCGCTACAAAACTGTACAAATGAATTGCCCGCTTTTAGACACACTGTTTTAAAGGTGTAACAAGGTTTCACATATCAACAATAATTCCAACCCTGCAAGGATAAAGAAGGGCCTGCCCGATTGCTAATACCTCGTCCCCAGAAGCCCCAGATTTTACCGAAGTGGTCAACAATTAATGGTATCAGAAGAAAGCTACTATTTTTCTCTTTAACCCTGTGCAAACTTAGAGCCCAAGGATTGTTTGTGTTTGGAAGTTTATGAGTGAAATGTGCCTCATTTGGTTGACCATATTAATTTTACACAGTACTCTATGGTCTTATTCTACAAAATCACGTGTAGCTCTCACATCACACGGATTGAAATATTCGGCTGGCGAAACGTTACAGATTGGGTTTTGGAGGTGACAGGCCAATCTAACAAGATGAAAATTTCATATCCTTAATTCGGGCCATCCCCCTTTAAGCTGAGAAATGTTTCTTTGGTACAGAAATTTTGAAATTTCTAATTTTGTATAGGAGCAAATACAAAATTCATGTTTTTTAATATATTGAAATATGAGCAAATCAGAATCACTTTTTTGCTTTTTAAGGCATTTCTGTAGCCAAATACAAGGTAAGAAATCTATTGACCATCTAGTCTATATGAAATTACTATTCTGTCACAATATTTGGGTGCCCCAAAATTTGAGCACCACACACAATAAGGAATCATCTTTTGTTATGTCTCTCTTGTGCTCCTTGAATTTGAGTCAGAAAAGCAGACAGTGCCCAAATTCTTGGTGGGTACTAAGCTTATTTGTGTGAAGTGGTATGGGTGGCCAAACTGGTCAAAAATTGGTTGAGAAAACTGATGGTGATGGAAAAATTAGAGGGAGAAAAGGCCTACAAAGAGGGGGAGGGGGCTCACTGTTGACCCTCCAAACAGCTCCTACAAGGCTCTGCCTAGGTGGGACAGCCACACAGAATAAACATCTCCACGTGTTTACCCTGCCCCAAAACAATACAGGCAGAGGGAGAGGAAGGCCAAAATGGCCCAGTTTTGGTAGCAAGGAAATGGAAATTACATTTTGGGGAAAAAAACAGCTTTGGGGGTAAGGACCAGTGTGACCAACACAAATGAAAATGTATACTTTCTTTACATGTGTGTAATGAGTGGACCAAAGAGAACATGTGGAATTAGAGAGGCTTTAACATTCATACATGTACCATATGATGTAGAGGTTTTAAAGAGACATGAGGACATTTCCAAAAGGTGCCCCCCCCTTTTTTTTAAACTGTGATTTTGCATATTGGAATGCTTATCAATGTATTAAATCACACCCGTTGCAAATAAGCCAAAAACGTTGTCTTTATGTAATTAAAAAAAATGGTGTAGTGTTTTCTGTCGTTCATGACAGAAAATCAAAGCATGCTTCTCTATGGGAGCCATTTAGGACAGCAGGCAAGTTCAAAACTTAGGTTTTGGTTTCCTTCTATGCTTGTTTTAGAGAATTAAAGATAGGAAATTTGTTGTTTTGCCTATTCTAATATGTGTCATATATTGGATGGGAAGCCCAATATTTGAGAGTAGTGGATGGAGTAGTAGGTGACTGGCTTCCTTGACCATGAAAGCCTAATATGCAAGTTTAATGACGGATCACAAAAAATTGAGTTTTCCTTGTCAGATTGTTTTGGAACTCTATCTCAACATGACATCACTTAATATGATAGTCTTATCACAGTACAATTCCAATCAAATATGTGAAAGATTGTACGGTAAGGTATTGCCAAAGTTAACAGATTCATGTTAAAATTGTATGAAATACAATTGTAATTAACAATTGAATTCATGTTTCACGAGGAGAGAGAAAGATCGAGAATAAGATCTCGCTAATATATTTTAAAGACATTTTGAATATGATTTAGTGAATACCTGTTTATACCAAAAGATCCATGCAGAAGAAAATTGGGCTCCCTTGAAATTTTTAGTAGTCCCGGTGCTGCTTGTTACATTCGAGGGAATTGAAGTCCTCGTTAAAAAAGAATGCGACATTTGCAATAAATGAAGTTCAACTGCTGAACCCATATTGGGTCTGGGGCACTATAATCACCCCCAAAGCCAAAAGATCATTTTTTTTATTTGCATTCTTCCCAAAAAAATGTCAAAATTGTACATTTTCATAACCATTGTCAGGTATTAAATATGGAAAAAATGCATTTCAATGAGTACAAACAAGCCTAGTCTTAGATCAATGGTTTAAGCCACTGACTTACAGTTATAACCTTTGCAGAATCTACCCACCTGTCGGCACGTGGATTTATTGTGTTTCTGAAAATGTCAATATTACATATTTCAAGTGTCACACAAATAGAGTGATGCGTTAGGGTTTCAACTTCCGACTTACGGGAATAATGGCCCCCCTTTCTTGTGAAACATGTTTTATGTTATAGTCCGAGAAATCACTTTTAAGTATTCTTTGTGTTTGTTATATTTGTAACTTTTGATGTTTTTCACACTATTATGTATTTATTTTATTCAGTGTTGGAATAATGATGATGATGATGAAATTAGCAACCAATGTTGGAATAATGTGACTCCAACCTTTAACCCCCATTTTGCAAGAAAAAAATAGTTGTTTCCTAAGGATATTCTTAATACAAAGTGCAGGACTCCACTCCGATTTATTTTTCCGATGCAAATTATGTCAAATATGCTTAAAATTATAGTATGTAAATAAGAGTTGCCTACTGATATTGTTATGAATGTTCATATATACTGGTAGAAGACATTGAATATCTTCAGCACTGAGAGGAAACTTCACATACCTTGAATTTTGACACTTAAGACATGGTTCTTATCAGAAGAAATCCTGTTATGACCTTGATGGTCTATTGATGCGGAAACCCCGTTTTTGGGGGGGGGGAAGGTTTTAGTGATGCAGAATATATTTGAAAAACCATTGTTGCTAATGAGATTTGATTCTCTTAATTTGTGGTTATTAAAGTGTAAATAAAGGAACATTGAAACATATGATGGTTTTATCATGTTTCTCTTTTGCTCCACAAACTAAACCTATGCTGAAAATCCAATTGATTGTAAATACTTTTAATTGTATGAGTATTTTGTATATATTTCTGTTTCCCAAAGGCCACGACTGTATCAATTTAAGTGTCCAGATACAGAAAACTTGCCATAATTTATAAGAGAAAGATCTTGTGCCTTTTGTTTGGGTGATTGTAATTTGGATTTTGTAAAGCTATGTGTACCGGCCAAAAAAACATGCACAAATGTGGTTTTGAAAAAATTAAAGGCGGCCTGCCACGAATCTGTTGAGTGCCTGTAACTACACAAGGTGGCATATCTGCAACTTAGATTTCTGAAGGTGCCCCCAAAGCTTATAACTAACCAGATGAGGACATTGTGCACTTCGATACTGTACAGTACGTAATGCAGAAGCCAGTGCAATAAAGATGTCTATCAAGGGTACAGCTTATTGCACCGATATTGCACTTGTACCTATGGTATTAAGTGTAATAAGTTAACTGTTACATGGGATTGCAACAGTTCCTCTATACCACAGCAGAAACTGATAGACAGAAAACTGATTAGTTAGATTGACTCGGCACACTGTATGTTATGATTATTATCATGTAAAACATTGTTTAAAGCATATTTACTTTCATTTCTCACTGAGTATCATAAACTCATTTTCACTCTAAAAGGTCATCCCGCAAGTATGAAATGAAGCCTGTGTTGAGTTGCAGAATATCAAAACTTGAAATTGGAGTTGCTAAGATCGAGAGCATGGCAGTTAGTAACGTTGAAAAGCTGGCATGAAAATCACTAGCATCATCAGCTATTACATTGCCTAGGAAAATTGGTCAACTTAAATCTATCCTGAATCGCTTCCCAATGATCCACTACCACAATCCTGTAGCCATGCATTCCTAACAGGTGTTCAATCCAAGTGCAAGCCTGTTAAAGCGGGGCGTAGCCAGCTTTTTTTAGGGGGGGGTGCAAAGGGGGGGGGCCACATAATTTTCAGGGGGGGCAAGCATAGATTAAAATGTGTTAGCATAGTACCATGGCCATGTAAATCATATTTTCTCAGGGGGCAAAGAGGGCGGGGCAAATACCCACAGTGGGGGCAGCTGCCCCCCCCCCTGCCCCTCTGGCACGCCCACTGTTATAAGCAGTCCGACATTCTATGACACCAAAATAACATTTACATTCGAACCGAATTTAAAACTTGTATTTTGAAGGTGTTCATCTTTTTCACTCATGCTGTTAATAGGTGTCAGAGCACATCCCAACAGACTCACTTGAGCACGGTAGATTCTGACTCGTTAAGGTGGATATCGGAGAGTAGGACCCACCAAAATTTGACTTGAGCGAAGAGAGTGTATTACCCAGGCTCATGAGAGATTGATAACCAAAAAATCCTTTACAGTTAATTCACTGCTTTTGCTAAACTTGCATTACAGAATTGAAGTAATTAAAACTTTAGTTTATTCTCCCGTTTCCATTCTTGACCACTTTTGAATTATTAAAAAAAAAAAGGAAAAAACTGCCACCCCCTACTACCTGAAATCATGGCTAGAAGAGCTTTAACCTGATCGTGTATGAACCTAAATTTTGTTGGTGGAGCTGGCCAGTTTGTCTGAGCATAACAATATTAACTAAGCATTCCTCTCCATAAGTGTATCTGGAAAGTGGTTAATAACTTAGAACTTTGAAGAACCTCAACCAACAAGGTATCACTTTGCTAAGATGAGTATCAGTTTTAAAAACACTATTGCAGCAATGCTAGAATAATATTGCAAATTAGGTAATTATATGCAAAAATGTCAAACTACTACTTGTTCGTATGTTCTTAGTGGTAATAGTGAGGGCTATGATATAATTACTGAGCTGCATAATCAATGATATACCCACCTTGAAGAGGTAGTACAGTGTACAAAATTATTACAATACTGTACAACACAGGCTAGTTTAAAAACGGTTAAAGGTGCTTATCTGATTTATGTCTATTGTGGTCTCTTCATGATTTTTTGAGAGCCTGCATGGCACTTGCACAATACGCCACATGAAGTACCGCATGGGAAACAACTTGCAGGTTTGTTGGTAGAAGCATAATGCAATTGACAAAAGCCCCTAATCAATACTGTGCTAATATTGATGGCTAACATCTAATTAGGGGGTTTTTCATTTATATCTGGGAATGAATGCGATTGAGGGCTCAAATTTCAGGACGACGTTGAGAAAAATACGGGCCTCATCTAATATAAAAATCGATACCACTTCCAGGTGAAATCAGGGGGGGTCCCAAAAGACGATTGGAACACACACCTTTAATATTGTTGTTTATAATCTATTTAGCTCCCATTAAATTCAAGGTGGTCTTTTGCATATTGAGGGCTAGGGGTATTAACAATTGCACTGTTCTAGATAAAGTTTAGGATGAGGGGATTCAACTGGTCAGATTGAGAAATAACCGGTTTCCATAATTCATAGTTTTCAAATTACACTGCACACGGCATCTCAAATTGGCAGGTCCGCTGTTTTCATTCAGGCCAGATGCAATAATACCATAAAAATATTTCACCATTCCACTTCATTTTGACCTGACACAGGGGTTGAAATTCAGCCAGTTGTACAATGCGTTCATGGAAAACGATAAATGTCCATATTACTTCACTGCACGGTACATGCAGTGAAAATGGATGAAAACCCCTCGACTCGAAACACAGCAGCAACAAATAGTTCAAATTGCATTGCGTGCTGCTGTGCTGAGTCAGAGATGGTTTCTACCATTTCACTGCAGTTGATGGATCTTGCGTCCCAATTGCACTTTTGAAAAGTGGATCTTTTGGTGATTTTTTCACAGTTGGATTGGACATATAATGCATTCAGAGATAATTATCAGAAAATATCTCTGAGTGCTATAGAACAATAAAATAAAAAGTGGTTTTAAATCAGTTTACAAAAGTCAAAACAATTTTTAACCTTTTAGTATAGTGGTGGATCAAGTTTTCATTAATTGGTATGCTTAAGTACTTGATACAAGGGGAGGTGTGGGTTAAAGACTTGATGTCAGAGGTTCATTTGGGGTCACTTAGTGTCCATTTGTTAATTAGTTTCGTTTTCAGTTGCTGTAAGTTAGTGATAATTTGGATTAATATTTTGGTATGCTTTTGTATTGAAACAAGGGAATTATGTTGGGTACAGGATATTGGGGTCCAAGGGCTATTCAGGATCACTCTGAAGATAATTTTGATTAGTAAAGTACTTGGATAATGTTCTTAAAAAATCTACCCATATAACAGACCCCCCTATTTGTTGACTGCTGTTATTATATTGCTTGTGAGATATCTAGCAGAAATAATAGTGCTTAAAGAAATTTGAAGCAGGTAGTCAGTGCATTGTGCTGGTGTGGTATGGTGATGTCATTTCCAGGATTCTTTAGATTGATCACAATCCTTTAGATTGATCACAATATTGGTTTGGAGTTCAGGGGCTATTTCAAAGTAAATAGTACTCAATGGGCATTTATAACTTGGGACAAGAGGATAGTGCTGACTATACTCTGCTCAATAATTCTTGAACATGACAATGTGTGTGTACAGCGTTTTTGGCTGGGGGGACAGGTGTACGTTCTAAACTGTCCAAGAAATTATGAGCCGAGTATATTTTCAACAACCCTCCATTGTTGATTGGGGGTTCACCCCCAGTTGCTGCGTCCCCACTAGTTCCCGACGTGTGATGCACACCAGAGGGTGTTTGGAATCAATCCCAGAATGCATTGCAGTGTGCCTATACGTACTGTAATTAAAACGCAGTACTTCGAATAAAAAGTGTTTGAAAAGTTAAGAACCACAAGGCGCATTCATGATCATGCTAAATTCCCTAAGTATTAACGCTTTGTGGGCTAAAATGAGCAAAAATATGTTAAAAATAGGGATTTTGTGGGATCACTTGATCTTATTGAGGTGAATTTCTCAAACAACCGTGCATTGTGGGGTTTACTCAATACACCCTCCGGTGCCACACTATGCATATAGGGTGCAGCTGTTCTCTTCACTTTTATTTGTGTACAGGTTATTTGAAAGGTTGAGGAGTGTAATGTCTTTCATAATGTATGTTTTTGTAAAGTTTTATGAAGAGGGCGGTGTCTTTTTTCGCTTCTATTGTGCTGCCTGTAAAAACGGGGTCATCTTGTCTATCCTGTACTGTGACAGGGATTCACAATGGCTCATCTGTAATTCCTAATGAGCCTTATGGTGTATCCTGTAATGTGCAGGCCATGAAAGATCTAAACTAACCAATTTTGTGCTCCACAATTGTTAAATGTCAGATCAGTGATATTTTGGTGTGTACAAAATGCAATTAGATGGATTTAAAATTTCTTTAGAACCTATGTCCTAAGTTTTCACAATGTTGTTTGTTGAAGAAATAAAATCAGGCAAGGCCTGATTTTTAGGACGTCTAGACCATAAGAATCACAAGTTTGACCCGTGCCAATTGTTAAACCGTGGCGACACAATTTTGACAACTGACATAAATAGGGACATGCAAGAGCTATTACTTCAAAAAAATCCATTGTGGGAATCTTGCCATATAGTCCATTATAGAGCCCACTAGATGCTCACAATGAAATGTCATAAATTTTCTTAAAATTTGCACAGGATGTAGTTAGTGGAATAATAATCCAAATCAGTTGTAAAAATTGTGTTGCTGTTGATAATTTTTGTTTTATTTTAATGTTGTCATAATAAATGAGACTTTCAAACAGCTGTGAATTCAAGGTGCTGACATCACCACTGTGTAGTTAAATCTTAGAAAAATGGAAGTAGATCTGGCTTGATATGATCAAGCTCAAAACAGCTGATCATGGCTTTACTTCCAATCTCTTGCAGAAATATTTTATCACAACTGTCAATCAATTATCAATCAATCAATTTGAGGTGTTACACTTGGTATGCTCTATTTCATAAAGCATGATTTGGTGTGCATGCTGGAGTTTTTGACCACCAATGCTCCATGAGCAGGTCTCCCTTACTAACTTCAAAGGGCAGCTATTGTTTTTATTTCTGATCTTTTGGATTTACAAATTTATCTTCTTACCTGAAAAAAATAACACTTTTGTTTTTTAAAAGAAGCAGTGGGATTGGAACCCCACACCACTGTATCATAACATGCACATAGGCTGGGGGTGCAGAGGGAGCGTGCGCACCCAGAGTCTTATAAAAAGGGAGAAGAGAAGGAGATGGCATTAAAATAAGGCTCAATTGGCAAAGGATATTTTTCCACGGGCTTTGGCCTGTGGTCCCCCCATTTGGGCTTGCCCCTGGACCCCTGCCAGTTCCAATGTGGTTTGGCTGCATCTCCAGGTTTGGTTGCGAGGTACTGGCTATGCGCATGCATAAGGTTAGCTACCTAACACTAGACCAGCGAGGATTGTGCCATATTAGCAATTCAAAATCCTTGATAACTTAACGGACTAATCGATACTACTGCTATCGTTATTCGCAACGTCGCAATAATGAATAGATCCGCTCGGGAATCTATTGTCACAACTTAAGTTTCAGGAGGATAATTGTGGTCAAAATCCATATAACAGACTAAACTTGGTATACATTTTTCTTGGTGTTGAATATGGCACTCTCAAGATTTGACCTCATGGTGAGTTCTATTATATATTACAAATAGACCAGATTTGAACTTTGTGATGGTTTTGTGCTCTCACATGCAATAAAAAGAACATATTTGATATTGTTATATAAAACAGTCTGCCTATATTTGTACAGCAGTAATTTGACTGTTCCATTCATTTGGCAAATGCCTATTGAAAAGAACAGTCAATGTATTTTTCACTTCCCATACTCACAGGAGCCAATTATGTATAATGACTTGTACCTACATACAACCAATACATTAAGGCACACAGACTATACTTGGGAATACAAGAATAATTAAGGTTGGTTCATACTTCATTTGTAGAAACGCGCAGACACTAGCCTTTCAAATATGCGTATTAATGTACACGTATGGTTCCTGCATCCGGCGGCAAAGCATGTTCAAAAGACCATGTTTCGACCGACGTCTGCCGATACAAGTATGACCCCCAAATAGCACACTGTGTCTATGTACTGTGCACATAAGAGTATTCCACATTCTGGATTATAGTCTGGAGCATTCTGCATATAGTACATAAGGATGATGGGCTGTCTTTAGGGAACACTCATAACACTTGAGTTAGGGGCACCCATCGCTTCTTTTATTTTTTGTGCAGTTTTAGCCCTTTACCTGGCATTAAATCAAATCTTTTTTACATAACAATGCTTCACCTCTTGCAAGGTCCATGGTTTTGGTGTTTAGAAAGTCCTGTTGTGTATCCCCAAGTCAATGGCTCTTGGCAGATCGCCGACTTTCAAAATGTGGCCTATCACGTGATTTCACCATGATTATTGCTAGGGAGAAAATCTTTCCTGGTAACGATCTCTGGCTGGTTTTAAAAAAAAAGAACTTTTGCAAGACCAACCCAATTTTCATCTGAGGACTATGATTTATTTTGTGAGATGAGCAAAAACATAGCAAAATAACAATGTTTTTAAACTAGACCACTCTATGAGACTATGCCCTTACTTATATGAAGTCATAGTGCACTGTCGAGTTGTT
>JAMKCH010023980.1:0-28410 GCA_023653785.1 Ophioderma brevispina
ATGTTGAAGTAAATAAAAAAATTATAATTATAATTTGGAAAGCAAAGTATCAAGTGGTGGTAGGAATTTGCATTTCATGATAATTCAAGAACATAGAAGAAACTCTCTTCCAGGTTGCTGTATGCCGGCTGTTACGCTCGATGGTTCTCTTCTGACAAACAACCAGTATGTCGAATGTTATTACTTTATCTTAAGCAAGAACTGATGATCATAACTTCACCATACGTAACTGTTTCGATCTTTTGAGTTTATTTATGAAGTCAATCCCTTTTTAAAGAATTCCAATCGGTTTTCAAGTGTGAATAAACTTAGTTTAAACTAATTCGTTCACAGTTTTCACTCAACCAGAAAGGGCACAAACCCGATTTTGTGTTCCGCAGTAGTAAACTGGAGTTATCTCTCATTGACATAAGCAATTGAGATGAATAAAAAATCCTGGAAAGCTGGTCTTTTCTCTTGGAAAGTGTTGATAAAACAAAACAACTTACTTACGTTGAGATATAATTATTGAAAAAAAAAAATCGGTTTGTGATGTACCCCATTTTTGGAGACAGGCTGTATAATTATCCATATCATTCATCATGTGCTGAATTCTGAAGAGGGATGAGTAGGTATGGAAATTTATGCTATTATGGACAATTCAGTATTAAAGGGTTGCTTAAATCGAAAAAAAAAATCAAAAATCAGTTTTATTGGCATGTCTGTAACAAGGAATAGGGATCCTACACATACCCCTCTACCAAATGATAAAAAACCACACAAAAGCAAACTAGTAGAGCAAAAATAAGATATTTTAATAATTAGTCCATATGGACCACTTACTGTAAACACATTAATGAATGGAGATCAGATCTTGAATTACTGCAATTTCTTCCTTTTCTGTCAAAGAGAGTTCTACAGGCATATGCTTCCACTTTTACACTATTCCTGCAAATTTCATTGTGTTTTTACTCTTTTGGGTGGATACTGGGTTAAAGTGCCAGGTTAGTGTATACCAAAACACTAGAGGGGGTTGTCCATTCTCCAGTACTGCCCATGTTTAAAGGGGGCACGAGGATACAATGTGAGGATACAAATTTCTCTACCTTTGAAATTGTAGGACAACTCACGAGTTTCAAAGTTTATTGGACAACAAGTGAGGAAAAAAAACTTTGTTTTGAAAACTTGCTTGTTGCTAATAGCACTTAACATAGAGAAGCACTTTGATTTTCTGCGGATGACAGAAAATACTAAATCATCAAAGATGGTGTTTTCTGGGGGGGGGGGGGGACTTATTTCTTATGTGTGACTTGAATATATTGGTAAGAATTTTATCTTATTGTCCGATAAACCTTCAAATGTTTCGGTAGGTGGTCTACAACTGATCAAGTGCAATATAAGAGGAAATTTGTAACTCCAAATAATCTCCTCCTGCACCTTTTAATGATATAAACTGAATATTCACTGGTGACCTACTTGAAAAAGTTTAAAACTTTTCTCACCGGAGTAACCGGGACTCCATCTAATCAACTTGGGCCCTCTGAAAGACTAAAAGTCATCGGTCCCACACCTCAACAATGTCAAAGTCAGTTAAATATATTTTTTTATACTAATGACCACAAACTGTTGAAATCATGAAGCACTTCTAAGCCTGTGAAGGTAAATCATGGAAGTTCTAATTTCCATTGCAATAGAACTGCCAATTGAAGCTCTTTACAATTGATAGTTGTTTTTCAAAATGCTTTTGGTTGGCTCACTTGAAAAGCCACCCGAGTCTCTGACCTGAGTCTAACCATTTTCAAAGTAAGTTACGATATGCATGGTCCACCTGATTCAATTTGCATCAACACAGGAGAAAATCTTCACCAAACAAAGTAAAGAGCTCTCTTTTGGTACAAAACCGCCTTACAGGTGACCATTGACCTTTTGTTTCAAGTTTAATTCATTGATACATTTAAAAAGTTTAGTAGTTACTGTACTGATGCTGGTTCACCACCGATTCACTTGGATCAACACACGGACAAAATTTTCACAAACGAAAGTACTTGCCAGGTAAGGAGCTCTCTTTTGGTACAGCCTAACCAGGTGACCTTGAACCATTTTTTTTTTCAAGTTTAAATTCAGTTGATAATGGAAAAATTTTAGTTTATTTCATCATGCGATTTCATTATATACCATCCTCTTCATTGGACGACCTTGACTTGACCCCATACACGACCATCTTGTATATTTGAATCTGATCATTACTTCCATTTGATATAAACAGCTAAAACAGTATTTGAAATCCCTAGAATACTTTGTAATATAAAGCTAAATGGCTATTAACATGGGGCATGTTTTCACTCCTAAATATACCAATCAAAACCAAACTCAACAAAAAAAAAATGGTAGCGAAAGATTTTCACATAACAGGAACTATAGCTTTCTTCTGACAAAGCCAAAATTTTGAGCACTTCCATTAAACGGGGGTACCTGGGGATGAGGCTTTTCATGATCGGACCATGGACCTTTAAGAAAGTTTACAGCAGAACTAAGCATAAAGTTATGACTTTGAGAGGTCATTTGAGGTATTTTGTTATAAGGAAGTGTTCAAAAATAATTTGTGGGGGTTTGGAAAATATCGGGGGAGCAAAACATCTAAGTCCCAAAAAGGAGGATCAAAGAAATTCCTGTCAGTATTTGGGTGGATCAATTTTGTTACAACTTCATTACTGTTTTACCTTTGTAAATGCAATGTAGGCTATCCAAAAATATTTTTCCTTCAGCAAATTAAAAAAAAGGTTTTTGAGAGGGTTTTACCGAACAGGGGTATAATCTCAGTTTCCATTATGCTTTGATATTCAAAACAATCCTTACCTATCAAGTAAGTTTAACTATTTAAAGGGGGTGGCCCAATTTAAGGATATGAAGTTTTCATCCTGATAGATTGGCCTTCACTCCAAAACCCCATCTGTAAAGTTTTGCGCCGATATTTCAATCCGTTTTGATGCGAGAGCTAAAAAGCTAGGGCACATCTTCGCTCATAACGTCCAAACCAAACATCCTTTGGCTCTAAGATTTCACAGGGTAAATGAGAAAAATGGTAGCTTTCTTCTGATACCAAAATGTTGACCACTTCCGGGAAAATCTAGGGCTTCTGGGGACGAGGCTATTAACGATCGGGCCATGGACCTTTAATACTGTTACCAATACCCATGTATTATCAATTATCATTTATTGCATATTGGGAACCACATTGGAATTGTTTCTATCATCTTTGCAAGAGGAAATGTATATAGAAAGCAACTGCTGGATGCCCACCATATATACTTGTTTCAAAATAATTTTTAGCAGTTAATTTTCTTGATTTTTATCTCACTTTTGGCCATTTTGGCAAAATTCCAGAATCAAGACTTTGTATTTTTTACATACAAATTTAATTCTGCACAAAATTTCAGTCTAAAAATATATTTTATTTCTTACTTTAGGCAATTTTATTCTCTTACACTTCTTGTGGTGAAACATCAGTGGTCAAATCTTGAACCTTGTCTTACACAATCAGCTCCATGTTGTGGTCCAAAGTCATATCTAATCTCTTTATCAGACGTATGTCTGTTTATTAAAATTGGTCTACTTTTGAGGGTCCAAAATGTGTCGGCAGAAGACATTAAGTGTGCATGTATTGGGGGTAGGTACTGCCTTTTGCATTGTGAGTAGAATTTGAACTTCTGTTAACGGTTTTGGATAGAGGGAGCGGTGTTTGGAGCTACAAATTGGATATGTTATGTTTAAAATATACACTTTTCTTTTGAATGACATGCGATAAAATAACGTATGAATTTAAGATATTCTTCCCACTGCACTACATTTTTCAACTCACCTGTAAATGTGTATAGCCAGGCATCAACACATCTATATCTTGAAGGGAAAAACAAGAGCAACAGAAGCAGATTGGAAATTTCAGTCACTGTAATGTGGGGATTACACAGGGTGAAACCAAGTATTTTTTTCGCTAGAGGGCTTGTGCTGAACATTCCACTTCATTGTCACATGTTCATGTTGATTATTTTCCAATTTTTGGCTAATTAAATGGTTTCTGTCACCCTAAATTGCATTTTAGAGAATATAGAAAACAGTACATCATAGTATTATTGTTTTAGTGATGCTCAAGTTATATTGTTGGACATGCACCACATCCTCCCTCAACTGAAAAGGTCTGTTTTTGAGAACAAGCCTTGGAAATTAAAGAGAATTTTACATGAAACCAGACATCGAAGATTTTAAGAAAGTCAATGCATGATTGTAGCAAGCGGGGTCTGGTTGCAGTATGTTTTGTTAATACCACGATTCCCTTGATTGTTCACAAAGCAATGATTGTCAAACAATTAAGTATAAAACTCGGTATTGTTTGAGTTGGGTGGGCTATAGGTTATTTGTCTACGAAATGGTTCAAAAGAAACTTTACATTTTGTTGTCTGCAATTAATTTCTCAAAAGTGGGTAGACATATCAAATGTTTTTTGAAGAGATTTTTAACTCACTTATCTTGATGGAAACCTAGTGAAAACAGCATTTGAAAACAAAGCTGGAAATGACAAAAAGACCCATCTAGAGAAAAAAGGTGAGAAAAACCATTGCCACCACTGCACTTGTTGGTGGTCATGAATTATATCAAAGATTGATACACTGAGCATTTAACAAAGCCCCGTCACAGGAATTGGTATAGGAACACAAGGTTGTAAGAAGAAACTTAAGGATATCAAATTATTCAAATTTTTCTTATAAATTAAAAAAAGGAAAACTCATATAAGATTTCTTTATAGCTTGTCTCAAGTTGAACAAACATGCAGCCGGCCCATATAAGGTTACATAAGCAACAGCATCCATAGCAGTTTGCCGGTTTATAGTAGATAAGAGATAGTAGTCTAGATTGAGGACTTTCTGTGAAAGGAAGCCATAATTTTACATGAAAGATATTGTGTTTGGATCAGATCTGGACACGATGTGAAAGTCTTGTTTATAAGATAAAACCCCTGGGCATCTCATACATCCCATTTACCAACTGTTTTTAGGCTAGAGGTTGTGCGCGCCACGATTTCCGGGAATATACACCCAGAATACAGCAAAACGATTTCAATTGGCAACAACAATTTGGACAACTGTTGAATAGCTATATTTTTTCCTGGACTAAATTTCATTGCGGGCAAATGTTAATTTTCTTGAATTCTAGTGTACACATCTTTCGACAGAGAAAGGGCATATGCATAAAACCATGATCTATGTGGGGCTATATGGCAAGATTCTGCAATGGATTTGTCTATTTTTTGCAGGGAGTAATAGCTCTTGCAGGTTCTACTTATATCAGTTGTCAAATTTTTTGTGGTGTGCCACTATTAAACTTGTCTTAAAAATATAAAAGTGGTGAAACAGCTGTGCTGAAAGGCTCTGCTGTAGGATGACAACATCATAAGTATGTAGAGTTCCCCCGGGTTGTCTTAATACTGCCAACATCTGCCCAGAAGATTCAGTGACGCGTAGCTATTGTGCAGTGACAATAAACGCACATGCACATCACAGCATGTCTCGGTTGTAATCGCTAGTGCACAAGAGTCAGCGTGTGTGTGTGATGCATGTAAAATAGCTGCACAGAAGTGCTGACATCACTCCTTACCTTAATGGATAGACAACTTCCTTCTTGCCCTTTCGACAATCACATGGACAAGGTTGATCAGATGGTGGCGCAGTGTTTCAATTCCTCTCTCAGCCAGATACGCATATCCGTGGCAACCTGCACGATACCAAAAACAAAATGTGGTTGTTCAAGTTGGTGTGTTGCAATGTACAACTTTAGGGGTTCCGCGTTATATTGGTCATTCCATGCCAAATCAAACAAATCGAGGACACCATCACCTAATGATTTCTTTTCTTTTTTGGTGTATTGAAAGATATTCATGAGAAATAAAATCCTGAAAATTTGAGCTTGTACCTCTTTTTTGTTGTTTCACACTACACAATTTTAAATTTGAGGGGTGTCACTTCAAAAACATGATCGGTGTGAAATTCAATATTCAGAGGGCCCAAAAGTAAAGAAACTACACCCCTCAGACCCTTCAAACTGGCATTCCGGCTTACCTTTTGACTGCAAATTTGCAAATATGGATCAGAAAAAAAGCACTTGCTCCAATGTAAAGTTACAGGGGATCAAAAATGGCTCAAAACCACTCGGACCATACTGGGGGGGGGAATCAGTCAAAAAGTAAAAGGATATAACTTCCAAATTTGGGCTGATGAAAGCTAATCTTGAATAATATGAAAAAATGCGATATTTCATCTCCGAGTAGTTAACATGGTGTTTATTGTGATTTTAGGGCAAATTTTGGCACCTTTGTTTGCGATGTCTTACTTTGTTGGGAACAATCAAATTTTTAGGCTTCCCAAGCATACAAGATAATCAAATTTACATCATTTTAAGACTTCTTATGTAGATGGAAGAAATCATAAAACAATCATTTCTATACGCCTATCCCTGAACACACACATATATTGCAAATTTTATGTCAGCAAACTTTTCAATATGAAGAGGAGGGGCAGACTTGGTTCGTTTGATGCTTCACTGTTGAAGCTTTAAACACTGTTCTCTGATTAGGACAGCAGGAAAGGTTTAAAACTTTTTTTCAGAAAGTGCGTTCTCCATGTGTTGACAGGTGTATGGCCAAATTTAAGTAATACAGAGGTCCAACCAAAACTTATGCAAAGTTTCGCATCAATATTTCAATCAATTTTATGTGAGAGCTAAAAAATGATTTTGTCATGAAAATAGAAAATGCTAAATCATAATAAATCAAATAGTGTGTTTCACATAGAAATCTTTCCATTTACTTCAAGGCTATATTGTTAGTTATTTTGTCATAGTGATTCTTATCTCATTAAAAAGCCAAATCTTTTTTTTACTTTTCATTTTTTTTCTTATAGGAAAATCATAAATTGAGCAATCATTAATTTGTCAATTGATTTTCTTCTATGTCAATAGTGATGTTGATAAAGCAAAATGAGTCTGAAGTCGGTCGATTTGATTTTTACTTTTCCATATAAATGTATGCACACCATGTAAAAGCTTTATTTTGATGAAATCCCTATTGAAATTGATAAATTAATTCCAAAGATTAATCAGTTGTGGTGGTAACAAACAATAGGAAACAAAAGACATTTTCTCCTTTGTTGGGCTATATCCAAAATCCAATATTTGCGACTTTCCGACTATTTTGCTTGATCACATCACATTATACAATTTGTAGTTTGCACATTGTAGCTAACTTTTTACAATACCCACCTGTGCATTTGAAATCTGTAAGGGTCAACAATTTAATAGAGTGTCCTACACACACTCACCTCGAATAGCAGCACATGGCTTTTCAATAAGTAGGGGTTACCATGATTGACCGGTTCAAGCATGTTGTATAATTGTATGCAACAACTAGCGCATATTGCTTTAAATTCCGGGAAATGTCTCTTAACTGTTTTATTGCAAATACCCTGTCATTTACAGGTAAGTCAAATGTTGTGTATATATCGCGTCACCCCACCTCATGGTAGGGTAGCTACAATATTGAGCATGGGAATTCGGAGTTCGGGTTGCTATTTTAAACCAGGGTCCTAATAAATCGGATAGGACACTCGAACAACGAAGTGGAGGCCTTACTGCATGAAAAATATTTGACTTGTGGATCGCCGTTCGTAAGTGGCGCGTGTGCCGACTGACTGCATAAATAATTAGGTGACTTATCGTAAATGGTGGCGCTATTACTAGTCGCGAATTCTATGGGGCATTTTGTACACAGTTTCATGTCAACACGCCTGACTTTACCAAACATGACAACCCCGAATTAAGTCATGACCCGAGTTATGCCCCAAATGTTTTAACATTAAGGACAGGAAGGAGATTTTTTAGGATCGAAGTTCTCTCAAAGTTTAAGGTTCACATGACAAACTATAGGAGGACTGTTCAGGCTGTATCAAGCTGATGGCGCCTGTACAGCACTAAAATTGTTTCACGTTGGTTCAATGGAGAAAAATCACTAAAATCAATCTAAAAATTTTAAACTTAAATCTAAGAACTTCTAGAACGATGGTGTAAGTTTGATTCATGAACTATCCTACAATGAACACCAGGTTTTACAGGGTCGAAGCACCGTAGAAGCACAAAGACCATTTTGTGGAGAACAATTATAACCTCACATACAGTAAGAATAGGAGGTCGTTGAGGTCACATACAAAAAGTGTACATTGTACATTTTGTGCTTTCACAACTGTACACACAGGCTTTTGGAGCATTTTGGCATGAAGTTTTGTCGTAAACTCAGCCCAAACTTGGGCTACGGCGTTATTTGAAGACCCCTCTTTTAAAGGAAAAGTATTTTCTTTTTCAGGACAAACACTTTCAGATTAAAATAATGACCGAAAAAATTTGTGAAACATTGACACTGGATCGTTTGTAGACCACCTTACCGAGAACGTTTCGAAAGGTTAATGGACAAGCAGGTGCAAAGAAAACCACAGACCTTGTTTTGAACTGCTGCTATCGTAATCGTTCCCCATAGGAAAACCTATTAGTTATGCTAAACATAACTCCACATTAGGTGATTTAACAGGTTTCAGTAACAAGATGTGAGTTATTGCAAAAACACATGGAATACCCTTCCCCTGTTACCTACATTGTACCTCAACTTTGTCGATCTCAAAATCCCCTAAATGTACGATATATCCCTGTTTCACTATCCAACACACTGAGATACCTATATAATGCGATGACATATGTGAAAAAAAACTTACAAGAATTAGAAATTAAAAAATTGAAAAATTGCACACAATCACTTCTGCATGAGAAAGGTGTTTCCCCGGAAAATGATGGATTTTTACTGTTTTTAGAACAAAATTTTGAGGATTACCTTTTCCAAAAGGTAAGTATTATCTAAGAACATATATTAAGTTTGAGTTTTGATTCTGAATTGCCCTTTTGGTATTTTGTTTGTCTGCAGTCTGAAAGTGGCTCTTTTGAAATGGCCTGCTCATGCTGGATAACAGGGGAAAGGTATTCCATGTGGTTTTGGCATAACTCCACATCTGTTAATGACAACCTGTTAAAGACATTAATGTGAAGTTATGCTTAGCAGACTACTAGAAAACATGACTTTGATTCTGTCGTGCATGACAGTAAAAAAAGTGGGGGCGAGAAAAATTGGGGGACGCTTCTTTCTGGAAATCTCCTCATGTCTCTTTAAAGACACTATCAGTGATTTTCCCGAAGAGTTAAAAATATGACAATTTGAAGTACTTCGTAGCTTAAAGTAGGCAAACGCTCTTCGCCGGACTAGTCTGGAGAATTACTGTTGTGAAATCTATTTACCGGACAAACCTACTGGAGAAGCTGTGTGAATTCCATATATAAAACTTTTTTCCAAATGAAGCCAGAATTAAGCGAGAAATACGGCAGTGTCAAAGATAAACTTCAATTCAATTAGTGTTGTAATAAGTGTCCGTAGGACAGTAGGCCTACTGACTAAATTAGAGTGGGCTATAGAGGGTAATATTTGGGTCGGGTCATAAGTGTAAGATCCTTTCAAAATACAGGCTAGAATGCTACTATAATGATGCTTATACCATTTTCGAAGAAATTTTTAAAAAAGTGCGAAACTATTTGAGGGGGAGGGTCTTCTTTCTCTTTTTTTTGTCGCAAACCATATTGGCCAAAAACATTTTTGGGCGTGGAGACGACGGGCAACCCGCTCTATTCGCTTGGGTTTGGACACTACCTTTGAAGTATCAGTGTTTGCAGAAAATATTTGTACCATATATCCTGTAAAATCTACACGTGTGATATTTTATGAAACTGATTGTGCAATTTGACGTTCATATAGATATGTGTCATAAGTCGGCAGGCGAAAACCGTGAACGTACATTGACAAAAGATATTAATTGCTGATTTTTCCCAAAATTGGTGTGTTTGAGTCCTTATTCCTTGATTTTCCTAAAGATCTGTCATTTTCTTTGGCAGGGGGAAAAAAAAAAATTAGGGGGTGTGCCCACTTTTGCCCCCCCCCCCCCCCCCCACTGTTCATGTGAATATATATCCCAAATTTATAAGCCTAATCCACCAGACCTGTACTAAAAAACACAAAAACAGTATTGAGTCTTGTTCATTCTGTACTGGGATAAATATCACATCAGCTGGTTAGGTAGTTTTGAGACGTAATTGCTGTTATGTACTATTTATTCACAGCATTTTACTTATTTTTCTTATTTGGTGTTTTTGTTCCTACAAGGCTATAAGATTCTATTGATTTGATAAATGCATTTCCACATTTTTGTATTTCTCTCACATTTCGCTGCTTATCCCTTTAGTCACTCAATTGCCTGCTATGGCCAATATTGCATTTCTAGTTTGAGAACAGCTTGTCGTTCTAAATAAAAAGGTGTTTGTGTATATTCTCACACTAACACTACATGTACTTAGGGATAAAAAAATGTAAGGTTGGCATACCTTGTGCATTTTCGATAAAGGCAAAGAGGAAGGCTATGACTGATACAGCAGCCAAAAATGCACTCAGAGCGAGTATGTCATCTGGTTAGACGGCATAAGCTCCAAAGCCATTCAGACAGATGAGAGTACAAGCAACTCCAGCAGCTTGAAATAAATCTTGCCAGAAAAGTCATGAAGTATTTTTTTTGGCTGAAGCTCTTCCTGCCACTAACACATAAAACCCAGTTAACTTCCGGAGACTATGCCCCTGGGTAATCCACTAAAGGCCATAAAGTGGATCAGAGATAGATCCCACCCATAGGCTTCGTGATGTTCAGGTTTCGCGGAATATGTATTCTGATTTTTAGGTTCTCAATGTTGGCAGGATGCTACGGAGGTAGTATTAATACTTAAAGCAATAACGGCTCATTTTTTGAAGAGCACGCACAATTTTCCGGAATTTTGGATTTTTGCACCCAGTTGCATTAGTAAAACAATACTTGTGAATCGTAGAGCTCAAAGATTTTAAGTGTTGCAAAGAAGAATTTTGTAATTAGAAATAAGTAATATGATAAAATCAGAGAAAATTGGTGAAGCACAAATTAAATAAAGACAAAAAAAAATACATGGTCTCAAACCCAGTCTCTTAGCTATCTAGGCATGAGATTTACCACTGGACCACTGGGATGATATAATAAGAGAATAATTATTTATCAGATATCTCCGATAATAATTTCAACAGCTGAAGGAAAGGTCTTCCAAATGAAATAGCCAGGAAATTGAACCATGTACGTGTGTAAATGTATCCATTAGTGTTATGTGGTTCAGGGCAAGGTGAAGTTAGAGGTTCATTTTCGTGAGGTGGCATATTTCATCATGGAAGGACATAAATTTGGCGTTCCAGCTCCGCCATTAAATTGCAATAAGGATCCTGATTCTAATTACAAAATCGTCTCCTTGTATGAACAATACGCATTTTGGCGCATTACCACACACGGGTATAGTTGCTAGACGATGGCCACAATGTGCAAGAATCTCAAATTTTGAAAATTGAGGGTGCTCTTCAAATATTGTGCTGTTCTTGCTTGAAGTGCAATTTTCAAAAAAAATCATGCGCGAAATTTCAATAGTATGTATTCACATACTCGATAAAAAATCTGTTGGGAGTTCATAGAGAGGTGCAATGTCAATATGACGCCACCATATCAGATGGCAAATTGATTCAATTCTTGTGACTATTTGGTTTCTTTTGCTAAAAAAGTCACTTCAAACGTTAGTTTACACAGTCATACTCCCATATTAAGAAGATGAAATAAACACGGTCTCAAAACAAGTCCTTAGCTACACTAGCATGAGATTTCCATGGACCACAGGAAGGACTGGTTTTAGTGGGTACCAGAGAAACAAGACACTAATGTACCTTCAGTTTTTAATTCGAGTTTCATGCAGACGTCATATAATTTTTAGAAGAGGTGGGCCTATACGCATGATTCTGAAGAACCTATGACGTAGCAAAAACTCCAATTACAATAATGCATGCTAGGATCAGAAAAATGATAAACCCGAGAGTTGTTTAATATATAGATGCATCATAGCTGCCAGTAATTAAGGCCTTTGTTCAAATTGTATTCAAAAATATGTATTAGAATTCCAAATTGGCTATATAAAACATCAAAAATGCAGAAAAGATGAGGAAAAGAGCAAGGCCCGTAGGAAAACGTTGCGCATGTTGAGGCTGCAGTGACACCAGTGCGAGGGGTTTTCCGTGTATCAATACCAGTGAACCATGGCTGCATGGCCAGCGGTACTCGCCTCCATAAAACGAGGAAGGATTAAAACGTACAGGACCTCAAAAAACTAAGCGTGAAACCCTTTGTTTTTGTGTGTGCTGTTTCGAGTTTGTGCTTTGTCAAATTTCAGCTTCAAAGTAACTACATGTATTTGAAGTAAAACTCAATTAGTCCGAATAACATTTCTTATTTCTTAGTTTATTGGACACTTGACAATTGCTCAAGATGTCAATTTATTTGCTAGGTTAAAATGTGTACCAATTAATTATAATTTAAACAAAGGTTGTGAATTACATGAGGTGGAGGGGTTGCGAATAGCGCAAAATACGGAATTGGTTAAATTAATATTTGAACTTCATGCAAAAGGCACGCAAACAATATGAGTTCATGACCCCGTCAAATAAAATATAATTTCTCATAAAGTATACATCTGCAAACATTCATACATATCAAGAATGTATTTGCACGTATTAAGTGTATGAAAGAATATGAAAGGTGCAGTTATAACTTAGTCATAGTTTATATCACGCTATATGGAATGTGTTCCTACCAAGAGCTGCTGCCATGTTTACACACTGTCACTGGGCTACACAGGGTTACACACCTCGCTTATAAGTGAAATTCTGGGGTTTTGATATCACGCCTACTTATGGACTGTGTTCTTCATGCAAAAAATATGTCAATTCATACAAGAATACCAGCACCCCACACTCAAGCTGTACAGTTTGTTTATATTTTGCAATGTGGTCACATGATCGTACTTCATTCGTCTACGTCACACATTATAACAAGTAATTGTAATTTTTTGACCGGGTTTTGGGCGTATGGAAAATACATACAACTCTTGGCAGTTTTAAACCCTTACTGCTTTATTGAAACTGTATTTTGTTCATTTCTGAGATCACCAGCCTTTCTATTGATCTAATAACAGGAAAGTGTGTGGATATAGAATTGGATATGGTCACAGTATCAAGGCTATAGACCCATCTGGTGTGAGTTTGACCTCCAATGCAAACTTCCTGCACCCCCTGTGAGAGATATACTTATGTAGCTGCCAGGGAGACTATTGCAAGTTTTAACTTAGTCTTTTTATTTCAGATCATAAAACCAGAACAAAGTGCAAGTGATGCCATGATGGTTATAGGCTGCAAGTATGCACAAGATACATGACAACATCACCTCTACAGATCCCATCTTGCTACCATGACAGAACATCAGCCATTAATGGTATAACAATCCTAATTTACCACACAAAGCAGGATATTTAAAAAGGAATGCTACAGAAAGGATCGGTTACAAGGCAAAAAGTCTATCTATGTACAATAAACAGCTGATGAAAACACACATGTTGAGAAAGACCTCACTCATGTAAATACTGACAAGAAGTTGTTCAAGCAATCTTCTTACACGACCCCGAGATGAATGGTACAACACAGGAGAAAGACATCACCTAATGTAAACACCTGTGATATCAAGGTTTCACTACTATGCAGCAAAAGACCAAAAAATGAAGTAATACACCAGGAAAAAGACTCATCAAGGTAATACTGCAAGGGGAAGTTGTTCAAACCAATCTTATAACAAGACCAAGCATGAAATGATACACACAGGAGAAAGACCGCACTATGTAAACACTGGGTACAGGGTTTCACCCCCCCCCCCCCCCCCCCCCCCCCCCCCCCCTCACGAAGTACCAGATGACACAACATGAAATGCCACAAAACACAGGGAAAGACATCATCAGTGTTAGCACTGTTTTGTAAAGGTTTCAAAAACGCTGGCAGGTGAGACACAACCTGAAATGATGCACACAGCAGAAGACTTCTCTATGTAAGCACTGTGGTAAAGGTTTCATCACCCAAGTACTATAAGACCAACATGAAAGACACACAGAAGAGGAAGACCTTATCAGTGTAAACATTGTGGTAAAAGAATTTACATAAGCAACAAAGACCAAAACATGAAATGACACACACACAGGAGAAAGACCATCAATGTATGCATGTGATAAAGGTTTCACTACTACGCATCAAAAGACAAAACTGAAAAATAATCACCCACAGGGAAAAGACCTCATTATGTAAACACTGTGGTAAAGGCTGTCATCATAAGTACCGATGACACAACATGAAATGACACAAACAGGAGAAAGACCTCATCCAAATGGAGGCAATGTTGTAAAGGTTTCACTAGTAGCAGCGGAAGACACAACATGAAATGAACACACCAAAGGAAAGAAAGACCTCATCAGTGTAAGAACACTGTGGTAAAGGTTTCACTACTAACGATCAAAGAAAAAACAGAAAAAACACACGGGTGAAAGACCTCATCTATGTAAACACTGTGGTAAAGGTTTCATCACTAAGTAACCAGATGAACACAATGAAATGACACACACAGGAGAAAGACCTCATCAATGTAGGCAAGGTGGTAAAGGTTTCACGATTAGCAGCGGAGGACACAACATGAAATGACAAACACAGGAGAAAAGACCTAATCAGTGTAAGAACTGTGGTCAAAGGTTTCAAAACTGCAGCTGAGGAGAAGACAAAACATGAAATGAGCACACAGCAGAAAGACTTCATCAATGTAAACACTGGTGGTAAAGGTTTCATCCTAAGATGGCATATTGACACGACTGAAATGGACACACAGGAGTAAGACCTCATAATGTCACACTGTGCAAGGTTCACTACTAAACAGGAGGGGACACAACATGAGACAACAGGAGATAAAACTCATCAATGTAAATAATGTGGTAACGGTTTTGGTCATCACTGCATATGCAAGACAAAACATGAAAGACACACACACAGGAGGGAAAATTAATGTCATCAATCAAAAACTTTATAGTAAAGATTTAATCAATAAGACAATACCTGAAACGAACTATACAGGAGAAAAACCTTATTATGTAAAATGCTGCTAGAAGTCTTTCAGCCAATCTGGTAAAGGTTTTGGCAGTGGAGCACTGTGGTAAGGTATTTTATCACTAAAGACGGACAAGACCAAATATGAAATGACACACGCACACAGGAGTAAGACCTCATCATGTAAACACTGTGGCAAAGGTTTCACTACTCAACAGGAGGGGACACAACATGAGACACCACAGGGATAACTCTCAATGTAAAAATGTGGTAAACGGTTTGGTCCATCATGAATATGGAAGGACAAAACATGAAGACACAAACACAGGAGGAAAATATAAATGTCCTCAATTAAAACACTTAGTAAAGATTTAATCAATAAGACAATACATGAAACAGAAATATACAGGAGAAAAACCGTATTAAGTAAATGCTGCTAGAATCTTTCAGCCAATCTGGTAAAGGTTTTTTCAGTGAGCACTGTGGTAAGGTATTTTATCACTAAATGGGACAAGACCAAATATGAAATGACACACGCACACAGGAGAAAGACCACATCAATGTGAAACACTATGGTAATTAAGGTTTTTATTAGCAAGAAGAATATGACACGGCATGAAAAACAAAACATAGACAAGACATCTTATCAATGTAAACATGGGTGAAGGGTTTTCAGTAAGTGGCCATAAGATACAATATGGAAATGACCAAAGTACCAACGACCTCATCAACATGAGCACTGGGAAGAAGGTTATAAAGGGGTTAAAATTTTCCAATTGATCATCTGGATTGAAGTGTTCAAATGTTCATCTGAAGTTATATGTGTTTTGCGTAACAAAAAGGGGTCTCCTGGTAAATTTTGACACAAGTGAGGACTGCCACAAGCGTCTTGTGACACATTAGGACACAGCTCTTTTGTGACATTTTGACAGTTGGCTTCTTATCCAATAACAGCCATTCACAATCTTGTGACACTGTGACAGCCATGTTTCTTATCGACCCATGTAGACACTACAAAATAATGTTGAAGGTCAAGAGTCATACATAACCTTTGTTAATATCTGAATTGAATCTTTCAGCAATATGAACAATTGGCAACCATTCTGTGATATAATGGTTTGCAATTGAAGGCTGACCATCTGTAGAATATATGAACAGGCCCGTACCCGGGGGGGTGGGGGGGGGGGGGGGGAGGGGTGGAGGGGGGGGCGGTTCGCACCCCCTCAAATCCACCAAAGGGGAAAAAGGCTCACTGTTTTGTTGAAATTTTGATGATAAAAAGGTTCAAAATTTAGAGAAATTTTGCCATGAAAGTCCACATTTTGGTGATAAAATTCAAAAACTCAAAAAAAAGCACCAAGGGTTAGATCCACTTTAACCGAAAAAGGTCCACTTTTTCGAAAGTACCGCACCCCCCCCCCCAAAAAAAATAATCCTGTGTTTGGCCTGTCTATAAAGGTCATGACATATTTTCGTTTAAATCTCAGTAAGATAGACATGGTCGATATATCAAAACTATAACTGTTTTTAATCCTTGACAACTAGATGAATATATTTGCAGTGGTTCCCGACCATTTCTACCGTTTTACACTTCCTTTTCCTCCAGGCTCCCGTTCCGATTTGGCACTTTCTTTACTTAACTCACTCTCTCCTTCCTGAAAACCTTCTATCTCTCCACCACCCATGCATTTTTCCTCTTTCCTGGGTTCGGTGGCCACACTTGTATAGTTCATTACAGATGCAAGACAATTTCCTGGAGAATTAATGACTGTACAGTGTGGTCCAAAAAGGTTTAACACTTTATATCCGCAAATCTCTCAAAAGTGGGTGGACATATAACATTTTTTTTGAAGATATTATTAACTACAATATCTTGTTATAACCTTGTGAAAACGGCGTTCAAAAAAAAAGCTCTAATAACAAAATGGCGGTCATATAGCGACAAAACATGGTCAAAACCACTTTGAACACACGTAAGTCTATGGGACAACCTTTATGGTTAACAGAAATCAATCCATTGCGTTGAACTGAGGTCTACTCACTTAGCTACTGAAGACACCCTTCAAGTTTTGTGTGAAGTGTTTACCTATCCGTTTGAAAATAATGAGAGAATGTCTCACCCGTGAAACTGAACTTGAAATGCCTATTTACATAATAATTAAGTTGATTTCAATTGGGGGAGCATTTTACATTGAAAGATACAGGCATGTTTTTTAAAATTGCCATGACTAGTCCGAGACCTGCTTGTACATTTTCGAAGTTTGCAATAGTTTTGGGCGATCATAAGAAGAATATTGCAAACGTTTATATTTTTAAATTATAAGAGACACTTGAAAGAATTTTGAGGTGGCTTAATTCTTACTTTGTGGTTCTTATTAATTACCAAGTCCCAAATGACGGGGTGCCACTTGTTCAATGTGTGGTGATCAAATCTTGGATATGATGGCGTGACCATAGCCAACAGAGTGCCATAGACTTACGTGTGTGCAAAAAGTTGTTTTTGACCTTTTTTTCTCTAGATGGCGGCCATTTTGTCATTTAGCTTTGTTTTGAACGCCGTATTTCACCAGGTTCCAACAAGATATTGTAGTTAATAACTACCTTCAAAACATGTTGAATATGTCTATACCCACTTTGAGAAATTTGCAGATGAAAAAGTGTAAACTTTTTTTTGACCACTCTGTATTTTGTAGTATGAAGAGCTCCATAAGAAATTAACGTATGTGGATTTTGGTGTTTAAATGTAAAGATGACCAAATATTGCACAGCCTCCTACCAAATATGATTAGTCGATGGGACATGTCCTCTATGCTGTTGTTTTGTAATCTCCATCGGGGGGCTAGTGGAAAACCACGTGTAATTCCTATTAATTATTAAATCATTTCGTTCTGTTCCCCAACTAAAACTGGCACATTTTCTGAAAAGACTAAAATGTCCGTCATTTCATTTCCTCCTTTCCCCAATATCAGTGACTAGTGGATAGACATAGACTTCGCAAACATGAGTTAAAGATATTCAAATCCAACAACACCGGCCCGGTATGCGTGTAGAAAAAAACTTCCAATTCCATCATTGGGAGTGCAGACCATTGTTATATTGTCCGCGCAGCTGAAGAGATTTCAGCTGTTACCTCGCCAATTTAGACTGAATACTTTTCAGGACAATCCTTAACCTCATTCACAGATAAAGTTCAGCTCTATAGTGCGTGTTCAATTACCTTTGGCCATATTTTTCATCATTTATTAGAAAAGAAAGAAACAATGAACGCACATCATGAGAGAATGTTGTTGGGGTAAGCCTTTGACCTAACACTTTGTGCAAGACCAAAATCCGTACTTATTGCTTAACTAACTTCATTTCTATTCAATTTTCCGCGTTTTCATAAGAAATTTAGTGTCAACGACCTATATATAATGTACACCTGGTTAGTTATTGTGAAGAGACGGGTATTGTCACTCAACACCTGGCTATAACAAATAACAATGGCCCTACATACCCGACCCATTGTAATATCTTTAGCTGCGGTTAGCTAATTCTATACATCTCCATTGGCCTCTGATATTGGGAAAAGAAATTGAGGTGCATTTTTTAGACATGTTCAAGTTTTATTGGCGGGAACAGACAGTTATGTGATCGTATAATTTATTATAATTTACACTTGGTTTTCCCTTAGCTCCCAGATGGGGACTCGAATGTGTTATACGGTTGGTTATTTGGTCCATGTCCCATGGTCTTATACATGTATGTATATGTGTCTATTTCCCATACACGTCATATGAGTTATTAATTAAAAGATGTGCCGTGAGGTTTGAACCAGGGGTTCCCTGTGTTTCATCATTTCTTGAGCAATTCAAACCAACTGGAAAAGGTGTTCTGTATCAATCATTGGTCTGAGGATAACGTCTAACACTACCACATGCGACTATGACCTCTTGTGACGGCCATATAATTTGAGCTTGTCGTGTATGTATAACCATTGTGTGCTAGCTACACGTCATCATGAAAGGTTTAATCTTGCACCGTTTCGTTACAAATGGTTTCAAATTGTTACTTCCCCCAGGATTGTAACTAAGTAGTTTGAACAACTCTCTTTGTAATTTGTTTTACTTAGATAAATGACAAACAAGGTCAACCCCATGGACCTCTATTGATCTCTTGATTTAAAAATATGTTAGACTGTGCAAATGTTTTTGTTGCAATCCGTTGAGTAAGACGAACAATTATAAGCCCATTTTTAACAAGAATCATAGCAACATAAGATTTAAACCTTTCTGATGACCTTTGACATTGACGATTTTTTTCTACATCACACGCACATCTCCATAACATAAGTTGTTTAGTACAAATTATACCTTTTTAATCTTGAAACAAGACAAACACTTTGGTTCTCTGTTTACAGCAATTCAAGCATTTTTCATTTTGGACCCCTGTATTACAAATTTTCCCCCTCTGGTTCCGCCCACACTTCATCACGAAAGGCCTCCCCGCTAATGTGTTTTATTAACCTTCATAGACGACAAATCCAGTGAGAAATGACTGCTCTCCACGGTGACGGAATTGCTCCAAATGCCACAACTACCACCACAACACCCTGGCCCTCTACTTTCCTGGCTACCACTGAGAATTTTTTCTCAGCTTATTATGTTTGCGGTAAAGGTAAGAAATGCAAGCAACTATCAGCAATGATTGTGTGTACTAGTTAAGTTGTGATGCATAACATGCGAGTCATTCGATACAGTAACAAAACTTTTTTTTTTAAAGAGGAATCCATGGGTACTTGCTAACTTTTGAAATTAATGTGGATTTCAATGGCACTGGTTCTGTATGCCACTAAAAATATTTGGCAAAAGTTGACAAGATAATGTGACATTAATATAATATAAACACAAGTTATGATTACGGTTGCGGCAGAGTAAGATTGGTGTTGCCACTTCGCAGTGTCCCTGTTCAGAGCATTACATGTTTGTCATGAAGAACTAGATCAGGTACTAATGAAACTTCTCAATGTTTTTGGTTGCCAATTTAATAAAGTAGCAGTAGTTACTGCAGTGGTTTGCCAACTGATTAGCTTGTACTGAATTGCCTGAATACTAACACGTTGCTAAAAAAAAATGGGGTCCATTTGGTATTGTACTGCAAAGAGGGTCATTGGGTACTAAATTTCGTAACAATAGTGTAAGAACAAGAGCAGTCAGACCAGATTGGCAATTGTAATGAATACTGGTATTACGTTAAGAGTTTTGCAAGCAGATACAGTGAGGATTGCAGATATCTCCCTCCCCATATACCCCACCCCCTCCCCAACACCCCGCAACACCACACCGCCGCCCTCCCCACCTAACCCCCTCCCCAACACATCCCCAACACCCCACCGCCCTCCCACACCCTGCAACACCCACCAGCCACCATCCCGCAACACCCCGCACACCCCCTCCCCCTCCCCAACCCCCCTCCCCCTCCCCAACCACCCCATCCCCCACCCCGCAACACCCCACACCCCCGCAACACCCCACCCCCTCCCCAAACCCCCGCACACACACCCCCTCCTAACACCCGGAAACCCCCCTCCCCAACACCCCACAATAACCCCATCCCTCCCCAACATCCCTCAATACCCCACCCCGCAACACCCCACCCCCCCTCGCTAACCACCCTGCACCCCCCTCCCACCACCCCGCAACGCTCCCCTCCCCCAATACCCACCCCGACACCCCACACCCTCCCCGACACCTCCCCGCAACACACCACCTCCCTGCAACTCCCCACCCCCTCCCCAACACCCGCAACCCCCCCTCCCCAACACCACCCTCCCTCAACACCCCGCACCACACCCCCTCCCCCCCCACAACCCCGCAACCTGCAGTGAAGAATTTTCCGTATCCGATGTACTGTTTCAAAATTAAGCAATTATGATTATTTTGCATATTAATTAGCTCATTTGCAATCGTATGCCCGAAATAACTCCAAAATCTAATCAGTTCGAGAACTCTCCACTCCGCCCCCTTCCACCAAGTTACATCATCATACGCCTTACGGAACTCCAGAAAACTTGTACACAAGCCTTGCGGGAAAATTTTCGTTAATTATGCAAATTAGATACTTAATTAGCATATTTTACGCCCAAAATCTAATCAGGTCGAGAACTCGTGGACCCGCTTCTTTCCACCAAGTTACAGACAGCCAGACAGAAAAGTGATTACTAAGTCTCTGCTGAACAAAGTTCAGGTGAGACAAAATGGGGTCACTGGGTACCAGATGGGGAAAATGGGTCATGGGTACAGCGTTTACAACACGATTTTCACATTGAGTGAAATGCAGTCCAGAAATCATTTTCAGTCACAATTTCAAGAGTTTATATCAGAAACTCCTCCTTCAGCTTGGAAACACAAAGAGTGTTGTCTCCAACCAACATTCAATGGAATGAAATTGACTGACCGACCCACCTTTTGGCACTTAAAAGAAGATATTTGTTAGATTGCCCTTTAATAAACCTAATAGTACTAGACTGTCACCGTTATCTTTATATGTTGTCATCTTCCTGGAGTGCAGGCACATCCACCCTATGCACCCTATAGTCTATAGTGCTGCCGAGTATGCTGCTGTAGTATGGTGCAATAGCTCTCACACAAAGAAGCTGGACACCATACTCAACGAGACCATGAGAACCATTACTAGCTGCCTTTGCCCACTCCACTGAGTTTCTACCAGTGCTTTCAGGCATTGCACCTGTAGTGCTTCGGAGAGAACATCACACACAAACTGGTGAACATGGCTCTGTTGGACAACAACCACCTGTTGCAAATACTGTCAAAGAAACACACCAGCTTGACAGACAGAGACTGTGCTCTCGTTGACCATTCTGTCGGCACGCTGCTAAACTCTCCAGCTCTCCATTCAACATCACTTTACAGATATTGAACACTGCCTGGCTAGTACCCAAGACTAGACGTATTCACTATTACACCCATGATAGAACTCCACCTGATAGCAATGTGGTTCTCCATCACAGACTGGATCACATTCTCATGAGTGCCCTATTTTTCATCCACCGGTGGACATAAACTTCTCAAACCCCAACCAATCAACAGTGAGTTGGCTCCACCATCTACAACATATTTAGCCATATTTAGCCGCTGCCTCATATGCAAGAAGAAGTCATCTTATTTTTTTGTCGACATATCACTAAAAAAATCCTGACAGCAACATGATGTGGACTAAACACTAAAACATCAAATGTGCCATACATGTACTACTGCACCCATTCAGTTCTTAAGGTCCCCTTTTCAGAAAATTTTGGCCTCAGAAGCTGAATTTTAGCCAAATTTTCAGCTCCCAAGCCTGCAAATTTCTAAAAATTTCTGTTCCCAACCCCCTACTTTCGGAGACAAAATCCGTTCCCAAGCCTCCAAGTTCGGAAATCGGGGCTGCACATCCCTACCTGAAAAAAAAGTTGAGTGCCCCCCCTACATTAACATGCCAAAAACTTGCTCTGGAATTTCGCTATAGCATAATAGCCTTCCCAATTTGTAGAGTATACACAAACTGTAGATAGCTGTAACTGAAAGTACCTTCACTTGAAAATTACTTCTAAATTTTAGAAAATGTTGACTATTCCAATTGTATTGTGAGTTACTGTATAAACAGTACCCCTTCCCCCCCCCCATTCCAAAAAGCCCCTAAAACCTCCTAAACAATGGATCAAAGCAGCAAAAAAAAAAATGATTTTGCGACCAGAGCAAGCCAAAAATTAGGGGGTTTGTGCTATTTTGATCACGTCATCCAAATTGAGTTAATATATTAAGTCTGAATATGATCAAAACAATATAAAACAACAGTACCCTGTACACATGAAAACCAGGCCAAAAGGTAAAGAGTCAAAGACTCTGTGCACATGGGAATGTACCATTAGATTTCAGAGGGGTTTTAAGTTGAGATCGGGGCATTTATTTTTTGACCCGCTGGCCGCGGCAAGGTTTTATAGTCTTCAATTGGGTTTTCTTTTTTCAATCAAGTTTGTTTACTGGAAACATGAGAAGTGTCATGCAGTAGGTATATAGTGGGTAATGTTGCAAGTTGCTGTTATAATTTTTACCCCATGAAGTGGGGATGGCATTACAATACTATGTTTTGTGTTTACCAATTCTGAGTATTTCTTGGAAGTACATTATTTTCGCGGTTGTAGATTTATTTGCAAAAATCAAGAAAATTAAAGCCTCGCAAAAATTTCTACTAATACAGTACATTCCTATACCCAATTGTCGTCCTAATCATCAGCGCAGCTGCCATGTTTTCTAATTGAGAGCCTTACTTTCGGGTTCATAATTTTGCAAGGTATTGTGGAACAAAATAATTCTAAGAATATGGGCACACTTACGTAATGCATGGGTAAAATAAATTATAGTAATGTAAAGTTTGTTTATTAAAGTGTGATACACCTGAAATGATATTATGAGAAATTTCCAAAACAAAATTACATATAATAAAATTACACACAATATTTAAAGGCTGACTCAGAGATTTCCCGATGAGGGCACCCTCAATTTTCAAACAAATTGTGTTTTTTGCATGTACATAATGCTTGTCCATATACTAATCACTGTGTGAAATAGCTAAGCTCAAATCGAAGTCCTTCATATAGAAAATCACATCTTTGTTTAAACATTCCGGATCCAAAAATTTTGTTATACACAGTATCCTATTGTACTGTAATATGCACATAAATGTCTACTGCATCAAAACGAAAACTCCGATAGAATTGAGCATTCTAGGTGACTATCCTTAGTTCTAGTTGACTATTTTTAATTAATATATTTAAAAAATTGTATTCAGAAATCTCTGAGTCAGACTTTAAGATTATGATACTTAGAGTCCACAAGAAGCGTTGCAGTTCAACGATGATATGTCCTCACAGCGAAGACTTCAAAATGACAGTATGCAAAGTCACACTTATATATCCCCTCAGGTAATATTCCATTGGAATCTTCTCTGTCCTGAAGGTAACTTTTGTCCAGCAGTTTAAGATGACAAGGTTGAATAAGTCCCTCGACGACACTAATATTCCACAGTAACAAAATCCAGGTATTATACCACCATCAGTCTACCGCTAATGTCCTCATTTAGGACCACAAACTGGAATCTCGTTATGATTCCAAAACTGAAGCTCTTCTGGCTTAAAAGACAACAGCAGACAGTTCAGCTATCAAGCTCCGGTGGCATCCAAAATATTATAAATCCTGGCATTAAAACTAGCTATAACTATACTGTAATAGCTCCTGGTTAAAAGTGCTGGTCTCAATCCTTCCAGTGACAAGTATTTAACTACTCACAGCTAGATTCCCTTTCCTAATACCTAAAAATAGGTATTACAACATCATGCATAAACAAAACCTAGCACTGTCAATTCAGATTTCACATAATTACATCATCTACATTGCATCATCTCACAATTATAACTTCATGGGGAATTACCTATTTTGCAACATGTTTGATCTCAAAGCATAAACAAGTTGACTCAGTTTCTAAGTTTACATTTTGTGGAATTCCCATTTCCCCTATTGTGCAATCTATCTTGTTGTAAATAACAGGTGTGACCTCAATATAACACTTGGGAATCTCCTGCTCTCTTTTTATCATAAACAAAGTACTTTTCCTGTGAGAAATCTCAAATAAAATTGAGAAAATAATATTTTTAATCACAAAATTTGAGGGTAATATAACAATATCTAGACCTGTGTACATTTTAAAATCTTGTAAACTTCAAAGTAGGGTGCATCGAGTTTATAAACTTTCAAAGTTTGCCAGTTTATGTTCATCTCCCAACCAAAACATCAAACATTTTACGACAATGGTGAATTCTTTGTAGCATTGTATGTAAAACCAATGATGATGTTTAGTTAGTTAGTTAGATAAACCAAAGTTTTAAATCCGGTTTTGTCCCCGCTAATGTGCGTGGTCGGATACACCTCACTCAGAAATAATGCAGTGCGAGGATTTAAATTTGGGATTTCTTGGCAACCACTGCCTGGTGATAGTGGGTTTAGACTAAATGGTTATTAGACCAACTGATCATTAGACTAAATGGGTGCAGACCAAATAATATTAGACAAAATGGAAATCAGACTTATTAGATATTAGATGAAATGTCTGTAGACAAAAATGGTAATTAGACCAACTGGTTATTAGATCAAGTGACAAAAGTCTAAGCGGTTATTAGGCTCTTTCTGAAAGAGATGTGAAACGAAAACCTAACCAAAACCAAACTGGAATACACACACAAACACACACACACACACACATACATACACCCCTACATACAGACTTACGTGAGCTACATTGTGGGTTTTTTACTGAAAAATCTCTTAGACACTTTTTTAGACATTTTTTCAGAAAAATACACTTTTTCAAAACTATATAAGGAAGAATTCAAAACCTCTATAGTTTTGAGATTTTTCTCTTAAAAAGACATTTTTTAGACATTTGAGATTTTTTCATTTTTTTAGAGTTTTCTCACTTTTCTTAGCCAAGAGGATTGCACCGCAGGCCTATAAAGTTACTAAACTAGAAAAATCCTCTTTTCTACTCTTTTACGGAATAAACCTCAATACTAGATTACAGTTTATTCCGTTATAAGACAGTTCGTAATGTAGTAATACTACTAGAAAACCCCAAAATGTCAAGAAACTCACCCCACAATGTCAAGAAAAGCCCACAATGTTCATTTAAACTGAAAACTAAACCCACAATGTATCAAAAGTACGTACATACATACATACATACATACACACAACCTAAACATGACCTCAGATCACCTTTGACCTTGGTCTATGACCTTTGACATCATCCACATAGGAAGGAACCACACCACCAGCGAACAAACTCGGGAAATGAACGATGTTTCCCAAGCACCACGCTAGCACTCGTATCTTCCTTGACCGCACCTATCATTTCCGCACCGCCATACATGAGATTGATGAAGTTTCGTCCATTGCACTATGGGATATCGAGTTGTTTTTATAGATCCTGACTCAACCGTAGCTCACATTTAAAAATTACTATCCATTTTGCTACCATAGCTGTGTCGTAACTAATAATAATTAAAAAAACAGCCGATTCATAACATTTACACTACTCTCATTTGCATCGGTTGCTATGTACGTACGTACGTACAACATAGCAACCAATACACGCATTGCATCATACACCCGAGCTGAAGCCCCTGGTATACTGTTCTTATTTTCCAATTTAAAAAAATTACATCCTTCAGATCACTGCAAAATTAAGGGAATCAACTAATAAGACATAGATTCAGATGTATGGTACATAAAAAAATGATCTGAAGGTAAACATTATTGAAACTTGACGCTGAACTTGGTGTAACATATATAATCAATAGAAAATGGTTACAATCATGATAATAGCATGTTAATAAACTTCATATTTTACTGATTTTTTGTTTAAGATGAAGCAATTTCCTTTTGCTTACTTTAAATTCAGTCTTCAATAATTTGTTATGGGGAATTTCACATCAAATTCAGGTTTGACTTCAAAAAGTAGAAGATGAGGATGGTAGGTAAAGTAGGTAAAGCGAGCATGAATTCCCCTAAATTAGCATGTTTTGGAGAAAATCTAGAAACAATTTTAGTTTGTTCACTGGTAGTGTGGGAAGGAACCCCTACTGCACCATAACCCCAGGTCTGGTTCAAATCACAACTTAAACTTTTCGAAGGAGACTTAAAACATACTGACATGCATGCTATCACAATATCCGCCTATGCTTTGCAAGCCGGGGATAATTTAACAAAATGGGGTCTAGTTACGAGGGGTCAAGCTGCCAATATTCCGGTATGCGTACCTACCAAATAGAAAATGCCACTGCCATGATCTCTACTCTCCTCTGTCAGACAAATCATATGCCATTAAATAAATATCCTATAATTATGGTATGATTTTCAAGTGTACATATATTGAGGAATATCAGGCCAAGTCCGTCCTGTACTTGGCTAAATAGCACTTGCAATACAGCCATCACCACTTACCTATTGTCTTTATGTGTATTACAGTCTTTGTATGGATAGCTGTCTTTAATTTAAGCATCATACCAGTTCCCTGATACACTCAGGGGCGGATTTAGACAATAGGGGGGCTCCTGTTTCCGGCGCGCGCCCCCTCTCATTTTACAGATCACAAGGCGCCGGGCGCGCATAGAGCGCTAGGATCACTGTACATCTATAAAAATACTTTTGGCCACACAGGGCGCCCTTTAGATCTCTAAGAATGCGGTACAGGACTCAGCGCCGTATATGATCTAGCTTGTGGGCGCCCTGAACAATTTGGCGCCCCCTCTATATGAGAAATCCTGGATCCGCCCCTGACCCTCCAAACTATTTCTATTTTGTGAATGAAAATTACAATTATATTAATTTTTAATGTCTTCCTCACCATCTGTGGGTCAACGTCTGATCAGTGAAGCGCGATCGCCGCATCATCATAGCTTGGTTAGGCGCCTATATGCACACAGTCCCACCACAATTGATGCGTAATATACCATGATGTACCGATGCGGTGGTGAAATGTTTGTAAGACTTCAGGGCGCAAGGACTTGGGAAGAAAGACACCCATATTTGCCATTTTTGCTGCCACGGACTTTTTGCCATATACTGCCACATGTCAGCATTATCACACAACTAATATTACATAACATAGGCCTACACGCCTATACACGGTAATCAGTGCGATGCACTTGGTTTTGGGTTGGGTTTGATTGTTTTACCTTCTTAAAAATGATATAACATATTATATTTCACTAAAATATGTTAGACTTCAACTGCCCGCAATACTCCCCAACTGATCATACCTCAATCAGGACAGTACATTTCTGTTAATGACCATTCACATGTCAAACAATTTTCACAAACCTAAGCAGCTAGACATTATCCGAGAATTTGGGTAGGTGACACATACCCGAATTATTAGCCAGCTTAACTCGTTTGGGTTAGTTAGAGTGACTATGTATGTGGTTAATCTGTTACGGGTCCCGGAGGGGGTCGGGTTAAATAACTGTATTGGACACAGAAAAAGAGTACATGTGGGAGCTGCCTTTTGTTGTAACATCAGTGTTTAATATGGAATCTGCAAAACTGACCCGAGGGTCATGACGCTAACTAATATTACATTAATAAATTAACAATAATTTACATAATGGACCTTAGTCTTAGACTACCTTGTTGACAAAATACTCTTCTGTAATGAAATCTAAAATTTAACTTTGATCAGTTATG